>JAPDSC010005353.1:0-35648 GCA_026290005.1 Latrodectus geometricus
AAATTGAATTTACTGTCAAACAAGATTCTTTCAAAGCAAAGTATTTGGTGAGAGTATAAATATTTTAAAGCAACCTTCCACCTTAACGATTTATGCATCATGGCAGACCATCGAATCCTGATTCGGGCATGGATGTACTTTCTCTCTCTCTCTCTCTCTCTATCCTGCCTTCGTCTTTTCCTTGTATGAATGGTTGTCCACCCTATAAACGGGTACCTATGGCATGAGTGTTCTGATGTCAAGTCAGTCTTCTGCCCTTGTGGTTCCTCTCCAAAAAAGAAGCTGCATACTACCCTATGCCAGATTTTCTGGACCTGATATGGGCTTTACTGCACCAGGGGGATAAGCAACAACAACACAAGAATAATTTATTCTGTTTTACACCAGCATAACAGAAAAAAATAAATAACCACAAAAATTGAATTCACTGTCAAACAAAATTTCTTTAAAACAAAGCATTATTTAGGCGTATAAATGTTTTATAAAACAGCCCTCAGTATTTAGAATTTATAAATCATGGCAGATCAAATGTTGGGGGTCTTCTGCTTCTAAATTACGAAGACTCCCTCCTTCAACATAATTGGTAGACCCTAAGTGATTATTAGGTACTGGGAAGCATGCTGGTGCAACAACAAAGCTGTATGCATCTATAACACTGTGTCAATCGATAAAGGGAAGGACTTAAGATTATACGCAGTAAAACACGAAAAGAAGCGTAATGTTTATCATCAATATTGTCGTTATACCGTTCGCTTTGAATTCAATTACCAACTATTAGATAAAGTGAGATAAGGTAATGACATATACACCAAATCGGTGAGAGATTCGTCTCAGCTTTAGCTGAAATAAACATATTTAAATATAATTCTAAATAATTAATATTTTCAGAAGAATTTCAAAATACAACAATAAATATGAAATACTGTTTTTAAAGTTAATGCTTTATATAATATTTTTAAATCAATCAGAGCTTGAAATGTTAAAATGCAAATTCATTATAACTAGTCGTGACGTCATAAGAATTAGAATATAAATACTTCAATCTTTCTATCGAAATCACTTGTACTTCTTCATCTGTCAGTTTAAGAGGCTAAGTTTTTGTTATCACTTATTTTTTAGCAATTTATGCAATTATGTTTCAGATGTTCTTCTTAGTATTTGTTTTCCATGGAATTATGGCTCACTCAACAACAAATGGATTACATCACTCGCACGATGCCGTGATGGCTCCTGTACTAGATGAAAAAAGCCACATCGAGTACCACATGAACGGCGACATCAGCGCTTCCAACCTCAACCGGATGACCGAGGACGAGCTGCGCTTCCTGTACTTCAAGATGCACGACAGCAACCAGGACAGCAGGCTGGACGGATGCGAGCTCGTCCAATCTCTGCTACACTGGCACGAGGAAGGGCACAAGGCTGTAGGACAGGACAACGCCCACTTGGGTACGACTAGGATCTTCGGTAATGAAGAGTTGTCTCTCATGATAGACCCCATCCTTGCCACGGACGACCAGAACATTGACGGCTTCATTGACTACCCGGAATTCATCGCAGCACAGAAATCCAGGGGGTTCTAAATGTAAGTTAAGAGTCTTAACTACACATGACAATCCGAGTCTTCCAAGTGAATTACTCGGAGCCTCCTGCATTTTAGGATGAACCCTTCTCTAGGAGCAGTGAATGAGTAGACAAGAACATTGACTAACCGGAATTCATTACTGCTGAAGTCCCGGGGTTTTTGTTTTTAAACTCTAAATTCTTTTATTTGGATTGTCTAATGCTGTTAATTTTGAGTATTTGTGAACTGTTTCGAGTGCACTTAAAAATTCCGTTGTAGCCAGAGCAAAGCTGAATGGCCATAGAATTTTTAATGTTTCTAAAATTGCTTGTACATGATTCATAAGTTCTCTCGAAAGACTCTTTGTAGTGGATTTTAAAATAAACTACAACCTGTATGAGAATATGTAATCCAAATAAGAATGCAATCCTATAGAAGTTTCCAATGCAAGAGAATTTTTTAAAAAATATATTGATAACAATTTTTAATTTCCTCCACAATATTTTTGTTATTCGTAATCCCGGTGATATTTTTAATAATTAATTCTTTTGAGTTTTAATGTGAAAATCAATTTAGAGTGTACTGTAATTTGTTTCTTAATGATTTTAATATGTAATGAAATCAGCATTTATTTCTCGTTTAACGTAGCAGGATAATGTATATACTGTAGTCTTAAAGACATCTTGTGTTAACATTAAGTGCATTATGTAACTTGTAAATTCATGAAAAATAAATTTATATTGGATAATGCGGAGAAAATTTAAATCATTTCAAAAGATTTTTTTCCTTGTGGAAATGATTTATGTGTAATATAACCTATATTTGAGCTATCATAGAAAAATCCAGTTCTGTATTGAATGCTAAGTCTTGCGATAAGATTTATTTTATAATATGTCTATTCAGAAAAATCCTAGCTTATAAAATAATCTAAAGGATATCGAAAACTAACATTGGCATAAGTCTCTCATAACATCTATTTTTCGCATGTGTAGACTAATTCAAAAGAATCTAGTTTTATTTATATAATCGCTAGAATACTTTCAGACTTGCAGCTTGTGTGTTTAAGCATTCTTAAATTAGAGATAGCTCTAAAATTAGATTTATAAGAGCTTTCGTATTTAACGTATTCAAAAATAAACTGTTTAAAATTGCATATGTTGTAGGAATTTGCTAGATGTATAAATTGATCTCTAGAACATTAATTAAGAAGTTGGGACAGCGCAAATACGTCAGTGAGGAAATTTAAATTATAGAGACGTTAAAACTTTAAAAAAAATTTCCCATAGACTTATGTGAATAAAATGAAATTTCTAAGCTTTATGAAAACGTAATTTGCAAAAAAAATTCAAACTGTACTCTGATTTTTGTAAAGAAAAATCATTGGTGTTACTATATATATTGAATCTTCAGTTTGTTGACGGTTATTTGTTTTTTTCAATCTTTCTAATGCCTGGGAAACTAATAATGAAATAATCGGTGATCTAAAGTTGCAATTTATGTACTGAATTTGCTTTCATTCAGGCTGATAGAAGTGGGGAAACTCTAATTTAAAACTAGGAAACTCGTACTAGTGTTCTCAAGTTTGGTTTCATATGTTCATTCTTAACTTGCCGCTTCTTCGTTTCTGTAAAAGTTAGAGTAAAATAACTTTTGAAAAACTTCGAATATTACAATTGTATGTTTGTTAAAAATATTATGGGTAAACTTATTCTGTTTCTATCAGAGTTTGAGAAATACTTTTACAGACTGAATTACTCCAGCAACGTTTTGCTGATGCTCTAGATTTTGGTCGTTGATAGAGCTAAATATTAAAACTGGTCAAATATGTGTGTGTGTGCTTGGGTAATTCCCAAAGTTTTCAATTATTTCATATCCATAATTTTATTTATTTATATTACGCTTAAAAATTGCACAAAAACAAGTTGTGATTTTTGTAGATTATTTATTTTCGAACTTATTTCGCTCTCTAAACTCGGTTAAATATTTATATCACTTTTCTCTTAGCACAAGTAGCACTGATTCATTAGCAGTTATTAATTTTCTTAAGAAATGACAATCTAAGGTAATTTACGCGGTAGACCTTACGATGACGTTAGGTTGTCTACTACGTATTTTCAAAATACTTTTGAAAGTTTCAATGACATTGAATAAAATTATGATAAAAAGTAAGATATGTATATAAAACTGTTACATATACTATATACAAACTAATTTTTTTTAAATATTTTCTTTAAAATGGGTTTCTTTATGTATTCAAAATTTTTATTTTCTGTTGATTCAGTCAATTTGAACAAGTAATGGTAAAATACCTTTATCATATGTAAAGCTATAACAGAATCCATTAATGGATTTGAACTTTAAATCTTAAAGTTTATTTTAATACCTTGGATACATACTTTTTAATTAAATATTTTTTTGTTTTCAAATAGATTAAAATTTCAAATGGTTTAAACTGCGAAATCCGCATTCACTTAGTTATTTTATCTGATATATTTAACTGTAAAATCCGGAATATATTAACACAAAATGTTTGTGACTTTGTCTTTGATTGCATACTACATTATTAAAATGTAATATGCTTGTAACCTCAATATATTTAAATAAACGTGCAGATATTTAAATATTAGTATATGACACATATATAACATCTTCCTATTATATAATGAAATATTTTCAATAAAAATATTAAAAGATAATTCTTGAATATGTGTTCTGGACGATCCTAAGGATATCGTTTCATAGGTATTTTTGTGCAGAAAAATGACTGCAAGTAATGAAATAAGTTTGAAGTCACGAAAAAGTGTCACAATGTAAGGCTTCTGGATGAGGATTTTGCTAAGCTAAAAGTAAGTAACTGGGGGTGTATCAGTGGGAATAGGTTGGATCGGGAAAAACCCTGAAACCCATGACAAGCTGTAGTGTCAACGTTGATTGTGAGGGGGAATACCAGAATATATTCTTGAGTAGGGGTCTACCGGTTACATTGAAGCAGACGGTTGGGGTTCTTCGTCGTTTAAAAGCAGGACGAACAGAACAGATCTCCTAACAGAAGATCCTCAGTATTTGACCAGCTATCTCCAAAGGTATCGTATGTAGATAGCAGGTCAAAACTTTGCGATCACAACCTATTGAACGTGTCACTAATAGTAAGTAATAAATTTTAAATGACTTTTTTTTAAAAAAAAAAAAAAAAAAAAAACACTTCTAAGTTTTTAAATTTTTCCCAGAATAATGAGAAAATATTTGATAAAGTGTAAGATTTGTTTTTATAAAAATATAATAAACAACGATGTATTACGCAAAAAGGGCTAAGTTAAAGTTGTGATCAGTATTATAAATATAAATAAAGAATTATCTCTCTCTTGGAAGAACTTCAAAGATAGCATCTCTTCATATGTCTATAAAAATATTTCTATATTAATCATACATCAACATTGACAGGGGCACATATAAACAACAAAAGAAAAGCAAAACATAAAACACATTGTTCAAGAAAATATTATAAACCGCAGATCTTCCTCACTGTAGAATACCATTAAACCACATAATAGTAATATGAACCAATATACTCAAAAACATCTTTAATGTAATATGATTTTGAATTGAAAATTTTTGTAGTGTTTTATATTTAGGGAATTTTTTTATATTAGGAAAACATTTTTTTTTAGCAGGTGTAGTAAAGTCTCTTACAAAAGTAAAAAATATACACTTACATAAAATATCCATGTTGCGATTCTATTTCCTGAATTATCAAGAAAAGAAATTTTTTCACCAGGCTAAAATAAAAAGTTAAAAATATGTTTGATTAATTGTCAACTTTCTAAATGTTATGCACTTAATACATTATCACATTTTTAGTTATATAAATTCACTAGATTATTATTTTCATTGGTATATTCATTTATGTAATTCTCCATAATTTAAAAATATGTACATATGGCTTTTAAATAACAAAATAGTTAAGAACAAAATTGAAAAACAATTTAATCAAAAAATAAATTGAAAACTAAATGATTTTTTTAAGTATTCTCTGTGTATTTATGCAAATAAATATTGTATAATTATGAAAAAATCAATAATATTTTCACTAACATTATAAATATTATTGCGTAGATTTCCTTGTGAAATTTATTCTCAAAATATATAATAAGAAATTTCTTTTTACACATTTGTTAAACTATACTGCATACAAGTTTTAAAATTACATATTTTTTTGTTACATCAATATTTTAAAAATATTATTGTATATAAGACATTTTTCTTTTAATGCAATTTCTATTTATAACTGAAATTATTAGGATTTCATATATTTTTATCCCAAATGCAAATAAAAAATTCAATTGCAGAATAATTTATTCAACCAGGTAGAAAACTTTGAGCAATAGCTGTGTAAAATCGTTTATGTGTAGAGCAATTGAAAATGGATAAAAAGCTTCGGAACTGAAAGCCTTTTCAAAAAGTGTTTATAAGTATTTTGTGACAGTTAAAGTTAATTATCTAATGTATTCTAAAAGTTAACACATTCAGCAAGCAAATATTCTAAAGACAGAACAAAACATTCACGTATTCAAACACTCTGAACACAACAGAAACACTATGTGGTTTAATAATGTACTCCTGGAATGCAGAACATGTGTTAAGGCTGATGCCAAAAGAAGTTGTGGAAAGATTAAAATGAGATTTCATATCAAGATTAAAGGTGATTGTGTAAAATCCTTTCAAACGGTACAAAAATATAGTGCCAAATAGCATGATATTTTGCTAACAATAAAAAACCATACACCAATGCATGGTTATTACTTTGATAGCTCATTTGTGCTTCGTTAAACAAGTAATAGTTATTTCTGTGCTTTTACACAGAAAAATGATAAATAATTAGAATGCACCAACTACAGAATTGAATGCGATTGTTTCAGTTGCTTGCCAGTATAATTTTGTTCCTTTTAGCTTATTTTTAAGCAGCTCTTTTTGTTCTTGTTAGAAAAATAAATTTAGTTTTCATGATTAGTTATTTTAGCTAATAAACTGGGCCACAAGTATCGGTACCTACGTATTAACGCCAACGCAGATAAATAATTTCGTGCCAAAACTTAAGTATAAGTAGCACTTAATCTATAGTTAAAAAATTTCCTTCACTAATTATGAAGAGTATACTTAATATTAGAAAAAGAAATTTTCTAACTATAAGTATATTCTTCATTCTTTTAATCCGATTGAATTTCAAAGAATAAGGAAATTTTTTTGAAATTCAATCGGCTTTAAAAGCTGCGGTGGCGTTAGTACATAAGTATCCGAATATCTTTAATCATTTCTTATTATCTCACTTCTTTTAATCATTTATTATTATCTCACTTATTTTATCTTATCTTTTTTTAAAATAGATTGTTTTAGTTTTCATTTTGTATGATTTAAGGAATAATATGAAATTATCTAGTGTCCATTCAATGGAAATTGCGCCAAGATTCCAAAATGGAGCGAATTTCGCCAAAAACAGTTATTTTAATATTTAATATTAAATATTTAATTTAATATTTAATTTAATTTTAATATTAAAATTTTACACAAGTATCATGATTAGATAACAAGATCTCCTTTCAAATCGTCACACCATAGGAATAGCAGTACTTTTCTCAATGCAAGTGAACAATCGAACTCTTCTATTCCGCACTTTTACGTGGCTGATATCTGTACGAAGCGAAAAGTGGGATTTGATTCAGAATTTGACCTACTTCCAAACACGCTAAGGTGGTCAATCAATGGATATTCGAAAGGCACCAATTATTGTGGGATATCAGAGGAATACACCAAAATGGTTGTCGAGATTTATGTCATCTTAAATTAATATCCTGGATATGCGATAATGCAAGTGACTTTGAATTGTAGATGAAGCTACTATTTGTGTAAAAGTACCTGTTTTCCTGATATCTTTGTACATCTATGGGGACGATACGCCAAATTATATCACAAAAACTAAGCGCTACTATAATAAAACCACTGGTTTTAATGTTAAGCTGTGATTATATTATTTCAACAAAAATGACTACTATTGTATCTCTTTTTGATAAACTGATTCTTTTAAGGCATATAATGTGGCTTCTCTCCACATCATATAATTATGCATAACGATGATAGTTCATATCCTAGACAACTTCAGTGACAGTATCATATATCCTACGTTAAATGTTTATCTAAATTTTAAATTAGAATACAAATATGTAGGCATGATTGCAAAGTCTTTTACTTTAACTTGCTAAGTTTTGTAGTTATGACCTAGACTATTCTCATGTTATATATATACATATATACACTGCTGGCCACAATAAATGCAAAACCTTGAAGTAAGCATGCAAATGACATAAAATTTACAACATGCATTAGCGGAGGAGAGTATGCAAAATGATTAGAATTTCAGCGCAGACGCGTATCACGCACGCCTGTAGTGGCTCTTCAAAGCGCTATTTAAGGCTTGGAAATTTCGATTATTTCAAGTTCGGCAATTGTGTTTCTCTCATGTAATTAAAAAAAAAAAAAAACACGATTAATTATGCTTAGTAGAAAACGGCAATCATTTTTTGATAAAGTTTCTTAGTTTGACAGAGGAAGGATAGGGGCCTACCGAAATTGTGGTTCATCTTTCATGGAAATCGGTAGTCGTGTTGGACAAAACCAAACAACTGTAATGCGGATAAGTGATCGTTGGATGCAAGAGGGTACGACAGACCGACGTGTTCGATCGCATCCACCTCAGTCTCCACTTCACATGATATCAGGCAAATTGTGCGCGTGGCACTGACGGATCGCTAAGCCACATCACAAACCATAGCATAGTAAGTTACTCTGTAACACATCATTCAGTGTCTGCGCGTACTATTTGACGCCATTTACATCAGAATAGTCTATCCGTTAGATGTCCGTTACTTCGTCCACATTTGACGCAGAACCACAGACATCTCGGCCGCCAATGGTGCGATGAAAAAAGGATCTGGACGGCAGAATGAATGAAATTATCTTTACTGACGAATTACAGCTTCTGTCTGCAACACCACGATAATCGCATTCGAGTCCGAAAAGAACGTGGAGAGAGGATGCTGAACAGCTGTGTTATGCACGACCTCGCAGATCCTGCACCAGGTATTATAATATGGGCGGTATCAAATATCATTCTTGTATTCTTCTAGTACACATTGCTTATACTTTAAGCAGCCAGAGCTACGTTTCCGTGGTGTTGGAGCCAGTTGTCCTTTCTTTCCTAGATGGCTTGCCCACAGCAATGTTTCAACAGGATAATGCGTGACCACACGTGGTATGCAATGTCCATGGGTTCTTCATCAACCACCTGATTGAACCATCATCAACCACCAACCATCATCAACCACCTAGCCCGATAACTCTCCGGATCTTTCACCGATAGAAAACGTCATGGTTGTTAAACGATTGACCCAGATTATATCCCCAGCTGCCACACGTTGCCAAAGTTGATCTCGTGTGGAAGCTGCTTGGTCTGCTGTCTCTAAGAACACATCCAAAATCTCTTTGAATCCATGCCGAAGCCTGTAGCAGCTGTGATCTCCAATAATGATAGCTACTCTTGCTACTGATTTTCGCAGAAACCACACTTCACAGAATTCTATAAATTTAATCACTTGATACTTGGTCAACATGTTATCGACAAAATAAATTTTGTTGTGATATCTCTTATCTTTCTTGGTAATATATTTATATTATATATATGTACTTCTAGGATTGATAAGATAGCAGGAAAATACTTAGAAGATACAAATCAAAAAATTTATAAACCATGTAATCTAATGTAAAGTTAAGAATATTTTAACTGACATTATTTGAAGCATTTTAATTTAATTAAAGTTATATTTCGAATTAAAGTAAATATGTAATAAATGTTATTTTGTTATAATCAATTTTATTTGCACAGTAAATTTATATTAATTTTTATTTGAAATTAAAAAGTATGATTAATTATTTTGTTATAACGTTTAAATTTTATTTGAAATATTATAACTTAGATTCTTATGTTAAATCGGTACTTTCGTATTAACACCACCACAGCTAATTTCGTGCCACAACTTCAGTAGAGGTGGCGAGTGCTGAAATTTTTTTTTCAGGACAATATTTTCAAGAAATATCAGGACATTTTTCAGGACACATGTCAATAATTAAATAAAACCAATGTTACTTTTAAATACTAATTTCTGTATTATGAATGCAATAAATTTTAGGAAGGAGTATACTATTTAATAAATTCTAAGTTTTTAATACAAAAATATGAAAAAGGATACAGAAATTTAAACTTTTTATACTGAACATTTTCTAAAACTTAATAAGTTACATGATAAATGGTTTATATTACAGTAAATTTATATGCATAACTAATAATGTTCATTTTGAATTGGATGTATTAGCGTTTAACTCCGATAATTTAGTACTGCTTTTTAAACTAATCATTTACAGATGCAGTATCTGTATTAGCAGCAGCACACAACTTTCACATCACTCATTATCAACACTAATAGCATATGCTATTTCTTTATTTGCATCATCCAAAAGTTTTTGAGCTGCACACTTATTATCAAGCAAATTTTTTTCCTTCTCAAGTTCATTAATTTTTCTAACAAGTGCGATTTTTTAAACTTTTTTTCACAAGTACTTCTTATGTCTTCCTCCCCTTTCTTTTCTTCTCTAATTGTGTTGTATATTGAATGGAGGATACAGAATTGCCATGCATTCCAATAACATCATGACAAATGAGCAAACTATGAACTGTTATAATTCTAATTAAGGAAAAAAAAAAAGAGCTCTCTTTTTTGTCACAACAGAATTATTAGTCGAAAACCTCTTTCTGGTTGTGAATTTACTTTTAACAGCGACAGACAAGCTTTAATAACTCTAGAAAGTAGAATATTTTATATAACCACCAGCATCTTTTATATTAAAAACTGCATTCCAATATTTATAGATATTTTGGTCATTATCATAATCATTCATAAGCAAGTCGCATCTTCCCACATGTAAAGAATCCACTCTTCATTCATCTTATCAAAGTCTGAAGAAGTTTTATTCATGAGAAATATGTTGAATTGTATATGACTAAAGGTTCGACTTTTTGATTAGAAAGTAAATATGGCTCAAAAGTTATACAAAACATGAATCAAAATGCCGATATGCCAAAGTCTTAGGGTCTTTCAAATGTTTTATACTCTAAAGATGTCTATTAGAAAGAGGATATTTCGACTCTTTAGGTACTTTAACCATAAAATATTCTTTTAGAACATCATATTGCTCATCTATTCTCTCACTAACTGACCCCAAAGTTGATTAACTTCTCTCAACATGATGAAAGAAACTAAGTCTAGATAAGGTTTCTTCCAGTATTTCCAACTGTAAGAAATGATGATCTTCCCTTTTTGCAGGGGATAATTTGAAAAATTGATGAATATCTACAGCAAATCCATCAATAATACAATCAATTTTATGAAACCCTTACATAGTGCTTCATGGATTACGTGTAAGCAACATGTACCCAAATCATTTAGTAATGGTAAATTTTGCTCTTACTTAATTTACTATTTATTTGCTTTAAAACAGCTAAATTAACTCTTGGTCCATCTATTGACAACTGCATTAATTTTTCTAAAATCAAACCATTATTTTCAATAAAATTTAATAAAATTTTTACAATTTTATTGGTTTTACCATGTTTAAAAAATGTGATGCGACGTAACAAATGACAATTTTTCCTTGTTTATCAGATCAATATATGAGATTTAAATATCCAACTGTTTCTTTGTTTTGTTATAGTTTCATTGAAAATTAAAACAAAATATGAAGTGCTGATATCCCGAAACAAAAGTTTTGAAATACGGAGCTAGGGCAAAATTAATCATAAATCTGACTTTTTTGACGAATAATTTGAGATTTTTGGCTACGGAGGAGTCCCATATCAAAAATTTCTCCATAAATATCAGCTAAAACTTTCAAAAATGAAAAAGAGTAATTATTTTTTATTGCTACCAAAACTAACTTGGTTTCAGCTTTAATGGTTTTCTCTGATGTCATTTTGGGAAGACATTATTTGTTATTCACTACTACAGTTGATGTCTAGAATTCAGATGAAGTTGATGACTTGATAGTAAATAGTGTTTGATTCTTGTAAGAGCTCACAGCTTTTTTGTGTTTTAATCCATCTGCATGAGCAAACACTTGTCTAAACCTCATATTTAAAACACTGAATTTGCTTTGGCATATGAAGCACTCTGCAGAATGAACATCAATTCGGCACCATGTCTTAATTAGGCATTTATTCCTATCTTGCAGTTCCAATCATTTATCGGAAAATTTCTTTTTAATTGGCATTTTTAAAAGAAAATTTTTTTCAAAAAATAAATTCTAAACTTGCTAATAAACGTTCTTCAAAACACCCATCAAAATCGTTCAAAATGGCGCGTTCACATTTCATACATGCGCATAAGCTTAGGCAAATAATTCTCACAATTTGGCCAAAATTATAAATAGCTGTATAAATACTAAAAATAGAATCTTTTGGCTATAACTGCAGAAAATAAATTTTAATGGTTAACCCAAACCTAAATTTCTTTTCGTCAGACATTTGTTACCAATGGCCGAAGACGAGGCGGAGACGAATGTTTGGCAACCCTATTACCTGTTTGAAAGAGAACAAAAAAAGGGGAAAAGAATTTCTCTTTCTTTTTGCATAGAAAGCAGTTTAAAGAAAAAATATATTCCACAGAAAGAAAAATTTACTACTGAAAAATATAAAATTATTAATTAAAATTAAACTTTCAAAGCAATATAATAAAAAATTAAGGAATTCCAGGATTTATTTCGCAAAATAAGGACATTTCAGGACGTTTTTTAAAAAATCAGGAATTTAAGGAATATCAGGACAACTCCGAGCCCTGCGCTTATCTATAGTTTGAAAATATCATTTAACTAATATTGAAAAGTTAAATTATATTTATTAAAAGGAATTTTCTAATTATAAGGAAATTTTTTTGAAATTTATTGGGCTTAAAATACTGAGGTGCCCCTATTATGCAAGTACCATTAAATCTTACATTAATATTTACAGGATATCTATATCACCTACATTGGCATAGTCGAAATGTGGTTCATAGTGGCCCCCTATGCCGTAATTGATGACATGCAGAGCCTCTGCTGATTTTGAGTCCAGACCCGTTATGTCCTCCACCCGTCTACTGATTTTTGGCAGCAGCTTATGCTCGAAGTCATTTATCCAAGCACTAAAAATAAGAAAACATTCATATTTTATGAACATTCTTTCCGTTATACATATTGTTTACTCGAATAAAATAAGCACAGGAGACAAATTATTCTTGATCAAAAGCCTATGTATTGCTGGTGAAATGTCAGAAAACAGGCTTATCCATACCTTATCATACCTGTGCTGATTTACTGAGATATAGCAAGAACATATGATATTATGAGTTATATGACAATGTGGCTAACTGATGCTCTGTATTAATCGGCGTCAATTATCAGAATAAACCAACAAAATAAATCGCTCAAAAAGTAAATATTAGTTTGGGGAAAAAGTAATCCATTATTTTTTCGGTAGACGTCTGTAGTGATCACTATCTCTTGAGGTATATATCAAACAATATCAGATTTATGCTCGTTGGAAAGCTGACATTTGACACTAAAATATTCTCTTGCAGTTTTTTGTTGGATTGATTCAGTTACGAGTACAAGGTTTTAAAAATGGAAGACAACAAACAGAAAATTCAATACATTTTCGTTTTTCTCTTGTAACGGCGAAAAAGATTGCCAGGTTCGGCCATTTTTGATGTTAGAGATGCATCTCGCATGTGGATACAGCATCGTCGAAAATGTCTATAAAATATAAAAAATGATCGAAGTTAACCGCATGTCAGTAGTCGTAACACACAAGACCTTAAAATCTACATGAAAGCTGTTTTAAACCTTTTTACAAAGCGAATCCAAAATAAGTTACATAAAGTTCACGTAAAAATAATGGATTTCTTTTTCCCCAAACTAATATTTCAGTATTTAGAAGATTTCTTTATCATTAATAATCATGAGCCTGTCAAACTTAAAAAACAAGGAAATGACCACTCAACTTCTAAAACTGGTCATGAACTGATTTAAAAGTGTTCTAAAACTGTTCTTTAGTAAAAACCTAGTTCAATACTTGAATCATAAAATAATCAATACTTGAAAATTACTCTCCTGAGTTTTTAAGATTAGTAGAATTTAAAATAGGTGAAAAACCACAATTTGTTTAATATAAGAGGTGCACGGAATTAATGATAAGGGTTGTATAAAACTAAAGTCATTTGTCAATTATTCGTACATTTGATGTTTGCTACTGTAAAAGCATGGAGTTTGGTTTTCTAGTCTATCTGAATTTTTGATGTCGATTTAGTAACTGAGTTTTCAACAGTTTTCAGATTAACAATTCATCAGTTATATTTCCATTTCGGGTGTAAAAGCTTGTAACGTTGAGGAAAAATTATATTTTATGCTTTAAATATCATTCGAACTATTCTTTATGAACAAAAAGTAGCCATATCATGAAGAAATAACCATATATTTTTTTAAAAAAAAAATCAGCATTTTCAAAATAGTTACAAATATGTGTTGCATTTATAATTTCTTTGGAAAAATCTCTCATAATTACTTATGTAGATGTGAAGTTACTCAAAATTTTTTATCATGTTTTAATTTAATATGATTCATAATTTACGAATTACTGAATCCAAAACGAATCAATCATATGATAAAAGAATCACCATTAGATCTCTATTTTAATACATGGATTTTCATTATTTTCATTATAAGTAATTTTGAATGTCATCAGCCATGAAAAGATTCAACAAATTGCAAAATTGTTTATGATAACAGAGGAAAAACGGTACTTTTAAAAGCTTGCAACTTGGCGTGTTTATTTTATTTTATTTATTTATTTTTATTTCGCTTATTCTGTCCAAATCAGCCGTCACAAGTTTTTTTAGTATTTATAAGCCTCACTTGTGCCACCATACTTTTTTTTATCATTTTTTTTTTAATTTAAAAACTATTTTATTTTTTTAACAACCATGTATCTTACATAAAAAAATCCAACTATAAGCAATTTCTTTTAAATTTTCGATTTATGAAGGGATGAGATTTCACTTATGCAAAAGAGTGATTATTCACAAAAAATGAATATGATATAATGTATTTAATGTGTAATTTTATTTCCAATCGCTTCCCAAACCGAGGACTCGGGCAATGAATGGTAGCAACATCAGTCCTATTCATGAAACACCAAAAGTAACAACAACTTACAGGGACAGCCCAAAAGAACTCGCCTCTGCTCCTCAGCTTCCAACCGGTAGCTCACTTGGGCGTATTCTGCATACATGGACTTTCTTTTCTCCTCACCTTGTAATTTCGTTTTGTTTACTCGCATGCTCTTCCAATGTTTTGGCATCTAACCAATTAGGACTTGAAGCCCCTTTACATGAACTAGGGCAATCTGCCTCCAATTTGTTACCCACTATTGTTTTTGTTTATTTATTTATTTTTTTATATTAAATATTGCAGCGATGCAGGTGCTCCCAAGCACCTCTTAGAGGTCTAGGGGGCTCTAGAGATTGGTGAGAAAGACTTTACCCGTTAACCACATGGTACAGTTCGGGGTCTCCCCACACAGTCAATCAATCAATCCCGATTACAACTTTTTTCAACAAATTACTTGTGTATGAGTTTCATATTGTGAGACGACAGTAAATAGTGAATTCGTTTAGTAATCCCAGAGGAGTTTTATACAAACTTTTCAGAAGAGAAGCTTCAGTCATGTTACATTCGGCACGATTGTGCAACATGCCCCCATCAGATCATGATTGTTCTGTGTTGTGGGGTGTTTACACCTGAGAAGAAGATCAGCAAAAGGCTGTGGTCTCCTTGGTCACTTAATTTGTTCCCATGTGGTATTTATTTTTGGGAACTGTCAGAGAGAAAAGTATACGACACAAATCCACTCACAATTGAAGAGCTCTACATCAGGATCCATGATGTCATCAATAGCATCACAACAAAAAGAGTCCAGTGTGCTCACATATGTGGTGAAGTGAGTAGAGGACACTTTCATCTTCTACAGTGAAAAGGAGAGTATAATCATATATGATACATTACATTTTATTTTGAGAGCGCGTTGACTTTACGTGCAGCACTTTAAGCAAAATAGAGGTTGAATACTATACAAACTTATAAAACCTAAATGTTGTCACTAAACTTAAGAAAGTGATAATTGCTACAATTGACAACGTATTATTTTTCATGGAAACAATCGCGATCACATATTACGTAAGTAATCTTTTTATTTATTAACACTTTATAAGAGAAAGAAAGCTTAAATATTAAAAAAAATATTCATAAAAAACTTTTTAATGAGTATTTTCATGAATTATTCAATGAAATTAAATCAAAGATAGCATTCATAGAAATAATGAATTACAGACTAAATTAATAAAAAAATTATAAATACCTCTTACTTATCCTATATGATGCAAATTCCGTCTCGCCTGTAGTACCATTACTCACTGTAGCTCTTGCCAACTAGTTAAAATTAATTACATATATCAGTGTAAAAGGAAACAATCGAATATAAATTTAAGCGCAAGTAACTGTTATTTACAAAAATAAAAGTAATTAATTATTTTATTTACTATAAATATTACTTATTAATAACTGTTATTTACAACAGTTATAAATTATAAATAATAATTATTATAAATAACAGTTATTAATGAATAATAATAAAAAGTATGCTAATAATATGTAGATTATAATGCTCTATCAGTGATTAAAGAAAAGTTATTTTTATCATTGCATAATAATTTTAATGTCATCACTGCGTGTTAGTTTAATTTTTATGTATAACATTTATTTATAATCAAAGATATAACAGTAGCTGTTGATTATTTGAAAGAGACTACTCGATACAATTCAATAAATACCCTTGGTATGCCTAGCGCCTTAATAACGTCAGCCTCTCTTTCTTTGAGAACATCATGATACATAACAAGCCATGGTTTGAAATTTAGCACTTCAACTTTCACAGGTTGCAGTAAAAGGTAACTGTTATTATTGGTTGTGTAGAAGCAATGGAGTTTGCTTTCTTCTTCAGGCGTCTGAAAAATTATTGTAATGTGATTGGAAACCATGGTTTCTTCCATATAAGCAATATATTTCTAGACAAATTTAAGTTTAAGGCTTTCAATTAATCTATCAATCAAAATAAAAAAATATATATATTTATTAAAAATTATGATAATGGCTATGAATGAAACTTAGTTTACAGATTTTCTTGCTTTAAAAATCTTAATTTTAAAATCTAAATTAAATGTGAGATGATCCAAGATAAATTATTTTAGGTTAAAATTTGTCAGTAGTTATTTTAACTTTTTAATATCATTAGTTAATAAGTTAGTAAATCTTAAATACTGTACACTTAGTACAAATTCCTTATAGCACTTACTTTAATTAGATTAGAGCTGTTATTCAACACAAGTATTAAAAATACTAAGTGCCAACAACAGTCGGTAAGAGATTAAAATTTATAAAATATTGACTGCATAGCTAAATATTTGTTAAAAATCCAATAAACTATCAGTTATTATTAAATAACAGGTAGAAAATAGCATTTGTATTTTGCAGAGTAGTTACTTTATAAAAATATAATATAATGAATGTTATAACTCAACTGATACTTAATAATAATAACTTATATTTAATTAAAATGCATTAAAAATGAACATATCAAATTATAAGAATTTAAATTTAAAATAAAAAAAAACTATTTTATTTCATAAATGTTTACTTTGAGAGATTCTCCACGGCATAATTTTTCGTAGGCAGTAGTTATTTTAGGGTCCAATAGTCCCATGGATTCCCAATCAACATTTGAGTCATCAAAAATGACTTCAGGAAGATTGTCTCCTTTTGCTTTCTTCGTCGCTTCCTGTTCTGCCAAATCTCGGAGGTAGTGCTCGCGATTATTATGCGCTCGGGGATGGTCTGGACCTAAGACATAAGATACAGATCTCTCAATAAGCATATTTTTAATCAGCAAAAGGTAAAAAATTCAATAAATTATTTATTCAGCTTTAACTTACTTAATTCTAATAAATAGTCGTTTACCTCCAAAGCATAAGTCAGATTTTTTAGCTATAAAAACAAACAATGTGTTTTAAGCAAAATATTAATATTGTATATGATATAAAGTCGGTAAATTATAGAATGCATGGTATATATGTATATCTTTGACCATTTTTTTGGAAAAAAATATATTGACAAATGTTATGATTAAGTGTTGCAGTTTAGTGACTGCAATTTAGCCATTTCATAAGCTAACATTTTACATTTTTGATTTTGAGCACATAAAAAATTTAGGGGAAAATGTGCTTTAGGTCCCCTACTTGGCACGTTTTCAAAATCACTGATGCCATGGCGAAAATTCTACCACTATTTTAAAGTGAAAACTAATTGACCAATGAAAAGGCTACAACAAAAGAGTAATTAATGAGCATGCTCAAAAAAGCGCTTCAAATTCGCGAGTTGGCAAAGTAGGGGACCTAAACAGCAATTTAACCAAAATTTAAATGTTTGATTGCATTTTTTATAATTATTTCACCATAATAATTGAAATATGAATTAAAAATAAAGTTTGTTTCAATTAAGGTACACTTTATTTACTGTTTGCCACTCCAACACATTTTGTAAAAAAAATTAAAATTAGCAACATTTGGCGACACATTTTTTTGACGAAAACTGTCGGTGGAAGGAGTTGATAGAAATTATAAAGTAATACAAAAAAGTGTTTTCAAAATATCAATAACTGAATCAAGAATTTGTTAAAAAAATGAAACCTTGTTAATTTATATTTAAAATTGCATTAAAAATTACGTTTTGAACCTAAAATACATTTAAATACAGATTTTAGAACTATAATTTCTTATAAAACAACTGTCTTCTTTAAAATATGCAAAAAGGAATAATTAGTAAGTACTAAATATTATTCTTTATAAGTAACTATTCAACAGCTAGAAAATATTAAACATTAGATTTAGATACTTTTTAAAGTTTAATATTTGTACACTATTTCAAAAATCTTTCCTTTAAAATTAATTAGAAGTTGAAAAATAGTAGAAATGAGCTAGTTTTTACGTGATCTTTATCTACATGATTTTCTTTATTTTTATTTTGAGCGATTGGATTTGTGTCCGAGTTCCTCTTAGTGCGATTTACTTTGTGTGATCTTTTTATCCTTCAAATAAATTCTAATGGTGTTAATTAATTTTATTATACAAGTAGTAATTGTTTTTTAGTGAAATTACTAAATATAAATGTATATCGGAAAATAATAATATATAAACAAGCATTTTATTACTTTTTTTCTCTTACGGATATAAGTTAATATTTAGAAAACACAAGGTAAAATTAGTTGCGCAGCATTGAGCTCTTTTGAGAAATAAAACAGTAGGTAGAATTCTCGTAATTAATTTTGTATATTTATTTGATAGATGAAAACCAGAATATAATCAAATAATAAAATATTTCGGAAATAAGACCAAATATAAGTTGTTGTGGTGAAACTATACTTTAGGGTGCCCCCTTGGCAAACATGGGGTTTTTTGTTTGGCTATCGTTATTATTGGTAATTTTTGTTGGCACAGAACAATCAATTGCTATGTTGCAATCAGAACATGATTGGGTTTTGCCCAGCTTGGCAAAACCTATCTAAACAAATCGCGATCACAATTTGGCGAGAATCAAAGGGGCACCCTAAAGTATAGTCTAACCGTTGTTGATTCCGAATAGATCACATATTTTCTAACTGAATGCTTTAAATATTATTTCACGGTAATAAGTTCTATATACCAGTTTTAATCCTTAAATAAACAGAATAAAATCGTAATGTCACTTAAAAGATACTGAGGTTTAATGACTGAAGGTAGTACAGGCAATACATTTTTGTTTTTGTATCTAATATTATATTAAATAGAAATAAGAGAATTATTAAAAAAGTAAACTCATCTTACTTACCAAATAAGCGGAATAAGCTAAATATTCAACAACTTCTACCCTGTTTGCCGTCTCAACTTCTTCAGATTCCAGCCTGCTTAAAGCTTCTTTCATCCAATGTAATGTGTGATTATATTGACTGGCAGAATAAGCTTGTCTTCCCAATTCAAAACAGTCGCCAGCTGTCATAATTAATATAACTAAATCATTAATTCCTTAGCTTCAGACATGGTTTACTCAATATGTAACAACTATCAGTATATATAATTGTCCTCTTCAGAACTCATACTAAATATTTTTAAGTAATTAATTGAATTAAAATTTTAAAAAATTACAAAAGTTGCGTATTAATACAGGAAAAGGATAAATGATCATTTTGAGAATTAGGAAAGAACTTAATTTAGTACTTTTTGGAGATTGAGAAAGTGAACTTTTAGATGATTCTAATGGTAATGATAATTTAAAGTTGCACAAGTTTGAATTGTACCCCCCTTTTTAGAATACTCTCATAATAAGATGATTGCGTAACTTATTTTGAAGAATTGAACAAAATAACAGTACATATATATATATATAAATTGGAATAACAATTCAGCATGATCACCTTTTACTTTAGATGTCAACAATCAATAACAAATAAAACAGAGCCCCGTCAACTAGGAGTGTGTTGAGTTTAGAGGTTAAAAACATACCGTTATTTTGAATAATATCCTATGGAGAAATGATGGACACACACACACGAATATTCGTCTTCCATGAAAAGAATGATCATTGTTGGCAAAAATGATAGCATTTCCTAAACTGTGCGTAGTTTCTGACCTATTCACGCGTAAATGTTATGAAAATGGTCCGAGACTAGAGTAGCGGCACTATTGAAAATAAACAGTTTGGATACTGTGGTCACCAATTAGGGAAAATTAGGTTTTGATTGACTTACTGTTATTCGGCAATGAGAGTAATTCAAACATCACCAATATATTAAAGTTAATTCCAAATCATTACAAAAACCACAACAGACGTAGGAGTCAAACCATGAAATATTGAAAACTACAGCCTATCAAGCAGATAAACCCATAAGATATTCAATTGAATGTTTCTTCTGGCTTCAGTTTTATGTGTCACATTGAATTGAAGATTGAGGCACCACAGCTATCAACTTAAGTTAGTTAGTACCATAGACTATGATAATATTTGAAGACTATTTGACATATTTATGTACTGGCGAACGAAAATTTGCAAAAGCCTGAATTTATTGATTTTTTTTATCCTGGGAATTAACCATTTAGTTGTCAGTTTGGTGACTGACAATCGGACTTAATATTTTATCTTAGGTGACATTACAATAAATGCTTTTATTCCCCTGTTACGAATTGACATATATTTTTAAATTCTTATCATCGGTTTTAGTTGATCAAATAAAAATTATTTGGTCTAGTCACATACACATTACTTCGGGGAAAAATAAACTCATATATTTCCTTTTTTCAGTAGATGGCAGAACAGATCTATATTTAGTAAAATATCGTTCGCGAACAATTACAGATTTAAACCAATTGGAATGGAAACATTTTGCACTAAAAAATTCTTTTACAATTTTTAATTTATTTTTTTCAATTTGGAGTTACAGAGTTTTAAAATTGGAGGTCAGTTAAGAGAAAATTTGGTATATTTTACAGTTTCTTTTTATTTTTTTTTAATAAAGGTCAATAAACAAGTCAGGTGGCTGAAATAGGAAATGGTGTTTATGGTCCTAATACTGTAATAACAAATTACATGCAAATTTAGTTTTGTTAGATACACATTGATATTTTTGATGTTAAAAATGCATTGTGCACAAAAATACGCCCATCAATAAACATGTCGATAGCATCACAGAAATGATTTAAATGGACATGTATGTTAACAGTTTTAACATCGTGCTTGAACCATATAGCAATTGATACCGTTTTCACAATCCTAAACTATAAAAAAATAAGAAAATGGGTTATAGTACCCGTTAGCTCTGATGACATTTTAGTTCCTTTTATTTCCCCCCGAGCAATTGTGGTCGTGTCCAGCAGGTATATCTCCTGAAGTCGCCACAGTGCTGCAGCAGCTCCGCTCAGGTCGTCGTTGCTGGGGAAATTCAAGGACTGGTATGTAATGTTGTTGATCACAGCTGTAAGAGAGAATGTGTGATGAAGCCAATAAATGTGATAATCATATAAGTTTAAAAGACGCCCACAAAAATATTTATGACCTAAGATAAGGTTATTTTTTCTAATGGCGGCCACTGAGTGACTGACCTTTAGCCACAACAAGGCCGGAATACATACATACTTTAATAATAATAATAAAATATATATATATATATATTAGGTATACACCCTATAAGGGCAGCCTTGAGACCTAAGACAATTGTAATGCATTTAATATCCATCATGAAAACTTCCTTTTGGTATTTTTTCACACATATTGAGCCTAATTTCGTACTAAAAGCGGAGAAATCCAAAAACTCACAAGTATCCTCCCGAAAGGTATAAGCTCAACCTTCGTTGTTCAACAGTAGCTATAATCGAACACGGGATTTTTCTCTCTGAAAAGAGGGATTTCAGAGAGAACGTTAAAACCATGGTGAGCGCCACATTATGAGCCACAAGGAAGCCTTATACGCTACGGTGACACCATTATGGGTTATAACTTTGAATATTCCCCAATTCAATGCTACACAGCATTAATTTGGGGTGTCATATTTAATGTTACTGTTGTGCTTTATATTCACATTATTAAATTAAATAATAACCATTGTTCATAATAATTTGGAATGGAATTCTCAGCTCAGCTTCTCTTATAACAAAAATATTTTTTTCTTATATTATGATATTTCCATTCACGGTATTTTTCAGACTGCCTTATTATTGAAATTTACAAAATATATTATATGGTGAGAGGCTTATAAGTAAAAAAGATAATTTACAATGTATTTCCAAAATTTTAGGCTGCACTTACTGATTAAATACAAATAATTTAGGCTATAATTAGAACGAATTTTTCCTTCATATTATTTATATAATATTAAATTATATATCCAGCAATCAACTTTTGCAGGCCGGCAACACTAAATGTAAATGTCAAAATACAATGTAAAGGGAGACACTAAATGGAGTTGTAGTTTTGAGCAAGCTTCAAATTAAGAGTTGGTATTTGAACTAACCTCTCTGTCCCCAAATCATCTTAGAAAATTCATCAAATTTTCTAAGGTGAGGAGTAGAATTAGCAGATATTTTCATACATGAAACTTCTCATCATGCTCTTGCTGAGTTAATCCTTTGGGTACATTTGACGACTGAGACACGTCATCTGTTTACTTGGGAAAAGTTACGGTGGACGAGTCTGTATCGTCTTCTGAATTTAAGATGCAAGCGTTGATGTTTGTGGCACCGGGAGGATAAGTTAAATCCGTTCCATTTGCATTAGAATCTTCAAAAAACTCAATATTAAAAGGATTAAAGATCGAATCCACGACCTTATTGCATTTGAATTTGGATATGGAGATAAAATATTTCTTATTTTCATAACACTTTAAATATTGATTATGGCTCGTCCCATACAATGAGTCCTACAATGGAAAACTTTTACATATAAGGAGTCTAACCATGAAATACTACTATGATTCTTACATATAAAGAATCCTATTATGATTATTTTATTTTTTCATGCACTAAACTCTGATTAAACTACAAAATTAGAAATACACGAATGAAAGCAATAAACTATTTACTTTTCATTTTTAAATTTTAATAATAATAATTACCTTGACTGTCACCGCCTGAAATCAAGTTATTGGCTGTTTCCCAATCGGCAGTCAGTCGCTTCACAAGCAGATATGCGTTCACCGGATTGGACAGAAACGTCTCCACGTCACTATTCGCAGCTTGATGTAGTTTCGCATACTGCGTACTGAGCCTGTAATTTTAAAATGCCAAACTTATCTGCAACACGAATTATATGTAAAGGGGCAATTTAATAAATACCTATAAATAACATAAATATTGAACGATTTTGTTACTCAGAGAAGAATTATTTTGTGGTCAGAGATTTCAGCAGAGGTACACTGGTATTTAAAGTTTCATTTGAATTACTGAGTTAAATAAAAAAAAAATTTCTACTAATAGATCTACTTTTTTACAAGTTCAAAGAATTACAGTTTCAAGCATCATTTTTGAGCATTTTTACAGATAGTGAATTCTTATTTTGGGCTTTAAATAATGTGAGTAATACGAAAAATTACACTAAATTTCTCTGGTTACCAAAGAGATAAAATATTTTGTAAAAAAAATAGAACTAATTGAAGTATAAAATAATTCTCTTTGACTTATTAAGTAGAGTAAAATGAAAACCGATCACCCACAACTATAATAGAACATGTTCTAATCAAAAGTAATTGTCGCATGAGTTCGAAATATTTATCTACTGGAGATCATCACAATTTATATTTCATAAGAAGTGTTATGTCAGCCTTGGATTCCCCATTTCACTTCCTAGACTGAATAAAAACGATGTTCATAAATGATTTTTCAAAGTTTAACAAAAAATTTGAAAGTAACAAGGGGAAAAATTTGTATTACATTGAAATATTAAAGTGTTCGCCAGAGTAAAATCTCTGAAATGTATAGATATTTTATGGGAGCATAATGTAAATATCCTCTAGATATCTCAAAATATCCTATAATGTTGTCAGATTGATTGAATATCCTATAATATTGATGATATCAAAATTGATATCATACCATGTGCTTGGGGATTCGTGTTGATTTAAAGTCGATAAAACAATCTCTTAAAAAACGCAAAACTTATATGCGAAGCAAGTTTAACAAAATACAAGAAATTACAGCTGTAGAAATCACAATTACACAGCTACAATCAAATAACACAATAACAGGAAATAGCTTCCAACCACAGAAGTCTTTAATACCTTAGACCAACAACAGCTTCAAATCAAGATTGATAGTCTCCACTAATAATCCTTATTATTTTAATTAATGCCGGGCAATGGTATTTATATCTGATTTGGAATGAAAATCTAAGAGTTTGTGGAAGGTTCTAGGCTATCTCATTTAATATTGGTCCGAGAGCTTATGTTTTTCGCTAAGTTGCTAAGAATCTCGCTAAAGGGTCGCCAAGCAAAGAAAACTATATATATATATATGTCAGAACAAGAAACTTTTCGTTTCGTTTATTTCCAGAGAAATGATGAAGCAATTGTGTGAACAAGTATGAGCTTTTACAACACATTTCTCTTACTCAAATTGCAGTAATAATGAGAAAAAACAGTATTCATACTTTTTGCAGAATTTTTTTTAAGATGGTTATTTGGTTTTAGTTTAACTTCCTTAATGAACTAGTAGCATTTAATTTTTAGTATTTGTATCAATTTAATCATATTATCAGTGAATTCACAGTAATCCATATTTGAATTGAAATCTTTTCAATTCATTATTTTTCTTTTTATTGAATCTATTTTGTTAATAATATTCTTTTTTTAAGAGACTAAATAAATAATTTTAAGATCAACTTTATATCTGCAGATTTACTATGAATTTATATGATAAAATCTCTCTCACACATACATGTCAAACTATAAATATTTTGCTTCAGAAATATTTGCATATTTTGTTTAATGATATTTTTTAATTGTTTTTATGAGATATGAATTGTTTTTCATTGTTTTAGGCATCGTACATTTACTTCGAAATCAGCACACAATTTAAAAATTAAAGTTAAAATTGTGCTATCACCATGGTAACGATTGGGCAAGAACTTTTATTTTGGTATATACAGGTGATTATCAAAATAATTTAAACACTCGTGAATAAAAGGGACATTTAATTATTCACTTCGTAAGCATTAAAATATAATCTTAGCTACCAGATTTTCTAATATAAAAAATACATATATTAGGTAGTATGAGAGCATTTTAGCAGAGTTGTCTACAATTGGAATTTCAGTCAGAGGCTTAAAATGTCAGACTTCACAGATTTTCAGAGAGGCCAAATTGTAGGAGCCTGACTTGCTAGAGCAACAGTGAACGAAACAATCCAGCTTTTAGACGTTTCTAGAGATGCGGTGTCTAAAGTCGTGACAGCATACACACAACGCGGAAAGACAAGCCCAGCGAAGCAAAATAGTGGATGGAAGGAGAAGCTGAGTGAAAGAGACCGACAAGTATTCAAGCGGATTGTAATGTCTAAAAAGAAAACATCTGCACCCAAATTGAAAGCAGAGCTCAATCAGCATCTGGATTCTCCAGTGTCAATAATTACAGTTAGGAGATACTTTCATAAAGAGAACATGTACGGCAGAACAGCAATTCCCAAGTCACTTGTCACAGATGCTAATGCCGAAAGTCATGTACAGTCATGCTGCAACCACAAAACCTAGTCGATGGAAAAGTGGAAGACTGTTATATGGTCACACTTTTCGCCACAACAGGACGGGTACATGTCTGAAGAATCCTGATTGCCTCCTTCCAACTATCAAGCATAGGAAGGCTCGTGTTATGGTTTTCTGATAGTCCAACTGTAACCTTGAAGGGAAGGATCATTGAGGAGAAATATAGAGAAGTTTTAACCGACCAGATCCATCCTATGATGTAAATTTTGTTTCTTGCCGGAGATGGAACTTTCCAAGATGATAATGTCCCCATTTATGCAGTCGGAGTTGTCCAATCATGGTTTGAGGAATATGAGGATGAAGTGGAACATCTACCTTGGTCCTCACAGTCCCCAGACCTCAATATAATCGAACCGTTGTCTATTTTAGAGCTTTCCATCACATATCGATATCCTCCAACGGCATCTCTCACGGAACTTTCACATTATCTCCATGAAGAATGGTACACTATTCAGAATTTTTACGATTCGATTTTCAGGCGAATTTAAGCTGTATTACATGTCAAAAGCATCCTAGCCATATTAATAAAGGATTCCTTCAAAATCTAGGGTGCTTCAATTATTTTGATAACAACTTGCATATATTCATATTATATAAAGATATATATTTATCGATTATTATGGGTTTACCATTTAACCTTCTCCAGTCTCTCTTCCTCGGCCTTTAAGTATTTTTCCAAGCTCCTTGCAATTTCACCCTCCGTATGCAAAAGTTTCTCCAGTTCGGCGATTGCGGTGTAGAACTCTGATTTCACAACATGAAGTAGAACTGATGCTAAGAAAGAAACGGCGATCACTTGCACATTCTGAAACTTCATTGTTTGGTAAACCTAATGAAATAAAACACATTCTATTTGAATAAATCACAAGGGTTTAAAAGATATGAATTTTGATAATATCAGAAATTACATTAAACGAAGAGTTATGTAGAGGGACAGTGGTTTTAATTTATAATTCATAATAAGAGTTTATAATAGGGAGAAGTTATTTGTAAGAAGAACACATTAAATTTGCAGAAGTGTTTCCCTCTCAAGTTCTGTTGGTTGTCTCAAAGTGACAATAAAAATAAATGAAAGCATAGGTTCCAGAAAAACAAGATTTGACAAGCAGTTCTTGCTGTCAAAATACTTTGCATAAAAAATATCCTTAATAAAGAGCTTTTCTCCTACAGACAGAGCAATAATGAGATAGCAGATTACGCGAATGTGAAGAAAGAAAGAAGTAGTAGTGAAAATAAAAGAAAGATACGAAACAGGTTAAAAAAAACTTTTTTTAATGTATAAAATCAATTAGAGTGAAGTACAACTAATATCATAGGAGAAGTTTCAATTGACGATCCCCAAATATGATATAGCTTCCTATATAATATATAGTTCAGAGTTTCTCAAACGCCCTCGATGTGTTTTGAAGTTTTTCGGTAACTACAACAAAACAGACGGTAAGGTCTGTCTATGTCCTTCATTGCGTTAAGAAGGAATTTTAGTTCAGAGATTTCAAAAGTCCAATATTCTTCTGAATTATCTAGCTGAACTCGGGTCTAGCAGTTAAGGTATATAGCTATTTTTAGCTTCAAACTGTATATTGCATTATTCATAAGCAAATTGTTAGTTTTTTGGACTCAGTAATTATAAATGATCAATATGAACACAATTATACATGTGCCCCATCCCTGCCAGTCCTGCACGTCTCCTTAATTGTCTTAGTGCCTCCTGGAGGCAGCTGTGGGATGGGTAGGATCTTATCTGGGGATCTGGCGTGTCGGGACCTATTGGACCTGGTGTAAGCTTTCCTACATCAGGGGAGTTAAGTAACAATAAACTAATTATACATGCCTTATAATTTTATTAATACTGAATACTAAAACCATGCACGCGATTGCACTAAGAACACATTCGTAATTAAAGATATCCAGAGATGATATTTGAAACTCTCTTTATTTTTGTTAAATAACTATTGGGCTCTGTTCTTGGATGAGGGTGATTAAAATTTCATAGCTCTGATTAATTGAACTTTCCCAAAAATATAAAATAGTAGAGTGACAAATAAATTAATGGACGTATCGTTTTGATTTAACAATTAAACAAAACAACCTATTAATTCTTCAGAACTTTCAACTCAAATTGTGAATATTCCTAAAATGTTTAATCTAAATTATGAAGACAATAACGATTTTAACCAAAAATTCCCGATCCAGAGGGGTCCCTAAAATTTTGATTTAAGCTTAAAAATGGTCTTCATACAAATTTGTCAGAAGGCTTATGATAAACTTACAACCAAATTCAATAAAATTAAGCCAAATACACTCATTTTAATTTCTGCTTAGATTCTTTATCAAACTGCTATATTTTAGTGTGTACACATACAATGATCAATATTAGAAGAATATTACATACTGTAGATAACAAAGAAAATTGTAAAGAAATCTGTAAGGAAATTTGCTTTCAAAAAGCTGTCTATATTAAGATGACTTTGGTAACTTCTGATTTGTTGCAGGATCTCATGACATTCTGGGGCTTTTGTAGAAATAAATCCTTTGCTATATTTGTATAAAAAACATAATTAACTAAATATAATCAAAAAAGAAAAAGGGAAATTTCAAGTTAAAATCTAAGTATAGTTGGTTTCACTTGAACGAATAGTGCAATCATTGAGGTAAAACATGAATATTTATAACTTTTTTCCGGTTAGTGAATATAGGCTAAAAAGTTTCACATGCATAAGAAGTTTAGCATTGCCATTATCTCACAACCATCATATTAGGAAAATAATTTAAAATATTTAATTTAATAAAAAAATGAAAGGAAAAAAATGAACATAAATTATTCATTCATTTTGAAAAGACTATATATTGTCAAATGTATTACTCCTACGTATAAGAGGGATTTATAAATAAAACCACAGATTCATCCCGTTCTTAAATGTATACAATAGGAATTTAAAATGTTTTTATTAAGTTGAAGGGCAGCAGTCACTCGGATGAGCAGTAATTGCCATGAAACACATACCGTCGCTTTATAATCTAAGATGCAAAGAGAGTAAAAACAGAATTCTGTTTGAACACTGAACTGTCGAGTGAAATCACATAAATGATCAAACCCAGTACCACGTGATTTATTTTAAGCAGAACACATTAAAAAAAAATTCACACAGCATTGCTAAAAATGGCTGTACATCTAATCCATAATTGCTAATGTAATATATCTCGAATGTTTATAATAAGGTCGTTGTCGTCGTAGTAGTTTCAAAAGATAGTTTTTAATCTGATTGCCTTTTTCTTTCTACGAAATCAATTAAAAGCAAATATTTGTTTTTTTCTTTAATTTTTAATTTGCTTGCATTAAATGCTTGAGAGTTTTTACGAGAATATATTTTATACAGGAAAATGTAAATGAATTCAGAGGTGATGATATATTTATCTTCAGCATGTTTTTGACTTTATTCTTTTTGGTCTGAATACGATCCTGTTTTCATATAAATTATTTATCTCCTTCTGGTGTTTTATCACCATCCTTTTCATGACATATATATATATATATATATATATATATATATATATATGGTATGGCATTAATAATGAAATTGAGCATAATTCTTACAGCTAGTAAAATAATAATTTTTTAAGCGCTCTCTACTGAAGGAGACAAACCAAAGGGATACTATGCAAATAAAATATAATTCAAATTCGAATTTGAAAGATAAATTTTAATTTTATGGGGAATAACATTTTATTAATTACCTAACAAAAAACCCCTAGTATTTAGATTTCAAACATTCTTGGTACTGAGTTTTATTGGCCCTCTGAAGGAATGAAAGAACAAGTCGATCTTGTTTACCCTGAAAATAGAACCTCGAACCTTACCATTGGATGATCTAAGAATACACTGCTCAAAACAATTAAAGGATATTGTAAATTTTACTTACAATAAAGATATAAGCGAAATGTTTTTGCCAAAAATGAAAGAAGAGAATCACAAATGTATATTTTTTCTGATTTTCAAACTGTGAAATATGCTAATTTTGAGTTCGACGTCAAAAACGTCACTTCAGCGGATGTAATTGAAATTTGACTTTCAACTGAATAAAAGACAATGAAGACAAGGATGATCGACATTCAGTGACTGTTTTGTTTTGATGTCTCGGCGAAGTCATTTAACCGATTCAGAAGCTTGGAGAGTTGTTGGTAGGTTAGAAAGGGGACAAAGTCAAGCCTAAGCAGCGCAAGCCATTGGAGTGTCACAAAGTGTGATTTCCAGGATCTGGAACCGTTCTTTGGAGACTGGAAGTGCAGACCGAAGACCAGAGCAAGGTCATAAACGGGCAACAATGTCCAAGGAAAATCGTTATTTTGTGTTAATGGCTCGGAGACACCAAAATATGAACGCTACTCTTCTCCAACAACACCTTCGCTTGGCTACTGACACCACGGTTTTAACTCAGACCGTCCGAAACTGGCTCCTTGGTGTAGGTCTGTATGCTCCCCGACCAATGGCATGTGTTAAACTAACATCAAGGCATCGTCGCGACTGCAGGGAGTGGGCAACAGAGCATGTGAACTGGAGGAGAAATGAATGGAGCAATATTCATTTTTCTGACGAGTCCCGTTTTTGTGTTCATCCTGATAATAGGAGTATTTTCATCAGGGGGGGACCGTGGCAGTAGGAAGTAGTAGGCAGTAGTATATCATATGAGATGGACCTCTGACTAGTCACCGATCTAGGGATGAGATCCTCAGACCTATTGTAGTCTCTTACGCTGCAGCAATTGGAGATGACTTCATTTTAATGGACGATAACTGCAGACCACATCGTGCTAACCTGGTGGAGGATTTCCTTTTCAAGGAAGGAATCGTACGAATGGAATGGACAGCCTGTTCTCCAGACATGAATCCAATAATGCACGTTTGGGACGCTCTAGGAAGACGAGTTTCTGTCCACCAACCAACCCTACAAATTCTCCAAGAACTGGAAAGATCTCTTCTGGAAGAGTGGGACTGAATACTCCAACTCGTGATTAATAACCTCATTGACTACATGCTTCAAAGGTGTTCAACGTTGCTGGCCGTCCGTGGAAACCATACCCCCTACTGAAAATGACTTCCTTTGAAGACAACACCTTTTCTTATTTTTTTTCTCATATGCACATATTATGTTTTTTTCCTTTTGTACACAAATGTGCAATAAAATGCATCTGTCAAACATGTGTAAATTATTCTCATATAACCTTCTACGTCTGTCGACCACGTATCAATCAGCTAAAAAGTTTCCCAGCTACAAGATCCACCTAAAACCGCAATATCCTTTCATTATTTTGAGCAGTGTATTTCTTTTTAATAATTTGCGGTAACTACCAAAGATAGTCAAAAATGAAAGAGTCAATTTAATTTAAGTTTTTTGGAGAAAACAGTTCCTGTGAAAAAAATAAGGTCATGGAAATACTTCATTCTTTAAAAAATATTAGCTAGAAATTGAGTGTTTAAAAAGTATCATAAAATCAGATTAAAATAATGATTTTTTTTAATATTAAACAACTTTTTTTTCAAAGTTTCCTTTGTAATATATTCATTTCCTACATTTTTACAAATATCAATATTATTTTTTAAATTTAAACTATACTTTCTTGTAGTTTCTTACCATTTTATAAGGTTTAAATTATGCAATTCTTCTTTTGATTCCACAGGCTACGTAAAATGTGCCATAACTAGACGCTGTGTGTGTATATATAATAATTTTTTTTTAAATACCTTACAATGCATTAAATGTTAAGACTACTTAGCCTTTAAATATTCAAAGAGGACACATTTATAGTAATCCTGATTTTTACATGTCTGCGATTACCCTAGACACAACAGGATTATAATACTCTTTAAGAGAAAAACTTCTACCCGTAAATTATTAATAATGTCTGATTCCTTCGATAAAATGATAGCTTTGATGTTTACTTTTTAATTACCTGAGTTTTATATTACGAAATGTTTAGTGAAGGAATCAGTAGGTTTGGTACCTCACTCAGCCAAAGAAAGACTATCACGTTGAGAAGACTTATGCTAGAGTTCAATGTTTTGCAGCTATTTCTGTTATATCAGTTCTTGTCCACCGAAACAGACAATCATAAATATTTAGCAAAAATCATGATATAAAATATCATTTAGATCAGTTCACATACATAATTAATACCACTTTAATCAGTTTACATCTGGAAAATCTAAAGTTACAAGTTCTTTTATTATTTTTAAATATTCTAGAATTATATAATTTGCAAATTTTTTAGCCACTGTATATAAGCTTTCTGTTGATGAAAATTATATTTTTAGAACACTCACCTTAAAAAGTCACGCTGTATAGAATTAAATTTAAACTTAGTTCACGCTCTGTTTCTATTTTTATCTGAACGCTTGTATTAACTGAATTACTAAACCAAAGAAGACGCGTCTTTTATTAGTATTTACATAGACGTTTCTTTCCCATCGCCGTTTTAGACTAAATAACATGTGAATCAGGAATGGGCGTAAAAAATGATGGAACGCGTCTATGGCGAAGAAGAGTTACGGCCGTGGCGTTATTGATTGTATCACGCTTGCGAACAAACACGCAATAGCTGGAGAGCAGGTGATACAACTCGGTGATATGAACTCATGCAAACAATTTTTATACTTTCTCGTGCAGCGACAGCGTGAAATTATTCTAGAACAAAATAGATATTAATAAAACAAAATGTATATAAATATAAAATAGCAATAGTGTATGAATTAGCAGTCAAATAACTGTCTCCCTGAGCTTACGTATTGTCCAATCCATTGAATTAAAGTAAGCACAAAATGTATGGGACAAAATAATATGTATATAAATTTAAAAAAGAGGAAAAATTTTAAAAATTGAGAAAAGGTGTGAAATAAAATTGTCTTTCTCATCAGGGAAGCAGCAGAATTCGTTTTGAATTTATTTATATAGAAAAGTACCAAGATTAATGAATTACGTATGACATCTCCGAAAGACTATCTCGGTTATCATGCTCTTTTCTAATAAAAAAATGTCCAAAGTATAATTATTACAATTGCATAAATGCTAAAAGTCGATTATCACAGAAAATAAAATTTATTTTATAAACTTGAAAATTCATTATTAAAATTTGAACGTTTATAGCAAGAGAGCCCTATTGCTGACATCATAATTATTTTGATTACGTCATTATTTTATAGAGCTGAAAAGACGGAAATATTTTAATTAACACAAATCTCACTAGTTATACATATAACTTAAAGTAGCTTTTGTGCTATAAAATACATATAAGCTAAAGCAAATGGAACTCAATAGACAAATGGCTGAAGCGAAGTGAATTCCTCTAGTTTGTTTAATTACATTCGATTATTATTTTTAATGAAAGTAAATTCACTTTATGGAGTAATGCAGGAAGAGAAATTTTCTTTGGACTTCATATATAAGTTTTAACACAGTTCTAATGAATAAATATGCTGCATAATGTGGGGATATACATGAATTTTTCTTATTACATAAGAGTGTTACTTATAGCTATTTTTCATTTAAATTTGAATAAAGTACATATGATGGTTTAACAGTTGAAATTGCTGAAAAACTGATAATTAGAAAATTATTTAAAGAGATTTTAATATATGATTCAATATTAATTAAGCTTAATTTTTGATAAGTTTTTACTGTTTTATAATTTTTTAAGTATAACCACAAATTATTTTTAAATTTGATGATATTGAAGCAATAATTTGCTTAATTATGTTAAAGAGAACAATTTTAAAGGCGTATTCCTTATAAAATAAATGTATTTTTGAAGAGAAATTTGAATTATACATCACGATATTACAGTTTCATGCATGTTTATTTGAACCATAACATTTCTTCAAATGTGGAATATCAAAATTACTCTAAAATGAAACAATCATATGTAGAATGTCAAAATTATTATAAAATATAATAATCATATGTGGAATGTCGAATTTTACTCTTTAAAACTTAATAATCATACGTATAATATCAAAATTATTCTCTGAAACGTAATACTTATAAGTAGAATGTCAAAACTACTATACATTGTAATAACTTTATTAAAATTCAATGATTAAGAAAATTTGAACTTTAAAAAATAATTAGAATCTCACAGGTTTATGAAATAATACATTAACCCTGCCCATTTATTAAACATTCCATTAGCAATGAAAGATTATATAGTAAACAAAATTATTAATTTTACGATACGATTATGATAAAAATTAAGATAAAAAGGAATAAAGTAATGAAATGTATTATGCGAGAAATATAACTGAACATAGATAAGATTCTTGTAATTATTTTAGTAAATTATGCTTAAGGGAAAACAGAAACCCTAAGGGGGTGTAATAAGCTGTTTGCAAAAAAATGAAAGCAAAAATATTGTGTTCAGGTAAAAGTTTAAAATTGCGGAAACTAAATAACAAAATTTAATCATGTTATTTGAAAATCATGTTATTTGATGTTTTGAAGCATTTTAACTTCAAAATATTCATAATTTAAATATGAAAGAAAATCATAATTAAAACATAAAACGTTAGAAGTTAATAGTGTCAAAATACTATTTACAAAGGGCTATGTATAATAATTCATATACATTCTTAGAAACTTCTTTTAATTTCCTTTCTTATTAAGTAATATTAAATAATTGATTGATATTATAAATGATTAAACTTAAATTTATTTTACAAGGATATAACTGATTCATAAAAAAAAACATTTCACCTAAGTTACACTTATTATTGAAAATTCATTGTAGTAGTTTTGATGTATTTTATTGATTTTCTTAACACAAACCAAATGTTTATAACATCCATATGAAATTCTTGATTTCTATAAAACATAAACTATAGAAAAGCAGAAATTTTTGTCTTACAGCTGATTTTGCTCAGCAATAAGTTTAATTTGTAATGAACTATTTTAGTATTTAGTAATTAACACATAAAGGTGTTAAACATACATTATATTTAAACAATTTTGTATCTTAAAACATTATAAAATATTTATTATAACATTCTTTAATTATTTAAGTAAAACATATTAAGTAATTATACAATAAGTATAATTATTTAAGTAAAACCAAAATGTATATTTTTCTAAGAAAAAATACTAATTCATTAAGTCCAAAAATATATATTTCAATATGTGCTCTTCACATATCTTGTTGGATATCAGTTTGAATAAGAATAATACTTATCAAATACTTAAAAGATTTTCTCCCAAAAAATAATGCTTAAAATGCCTTAATTTTATAAAAAATGCTTATTTTATTGGTCGTATTGCTGTTCACTCTACGGTCACTATTTACACATTAAAGATAATAGAGTTGGAATATAAATTTTAAACTCTGAAATATCGTACATACATCCTTGCTCGAGGATGAAATCGGAAACAATTGAGCTGAAAACCAGACTAACCAATAACTACCATATTCTCTTATTTATTCATTAAAGCAATTGAATTACATAAAATTTATAAGAAAAAACGAATATGTTCTGTTATCTACATTCTATTGGTTTAGTCGTATGGCGACAAAAAAAAAAAAAAAAA
>JAPDSC010005353.1:36048-100612 GCA_026290005.1 Latrodectus geometricus
TAAAAATTTTGATTCTTAGATCTCTTAATTTTGATGTAATTCTTTGCAAAATCCTTCAAATTGAATATATCAATACAAGTTTTGTGATTTTTTAAGAATTTTTATATACTTTTTAGTCTGAACTTATTGATTTAAGAGTATATAATAGTTATTTTGAACTAAGAAAACAAATATATAAAAAGAAGTTTTAAATTCAGTTTCTTGTCATGAAATGTTCAAAGTAAATCCGTCAATAAAACACAAACAATAAGTATTTTCATCAATTCTTATGGAGTTATATAAAACTTCAGAATCATCATTTCCAATGACTCTATGCGTATATGGTGTCATACTGAGCTGTTCCGAAATAAGATGCCATTATTTAAACCCGGTGCAACGCCAATTATTAATTTCTAAAAATTTCGCTTTTTAAACAATTTCTGGCAATAATTATTGCAGATGTGGCAGAATTTCTAACAACACTTTGAGACTGTGCATTGTTTACCTAAGAGACAGCGCCCGGCAAATTTGAAAATCTTAAGATTTCATATAAAATTCTAATTTCACGTAAGCCAATCGCACATTATCAAAAACCAGAGACAACTTAGAGAATAGAATATTATAAATAGGTTCTATTAAACTTTTAATTTCTCATTATTTTTATTTGTATTGCCTAAAATTATAAGCAATATATAAAATATCTATAATTCACTATTATTCAAATTATAAACACCATTTTATTTCACTTCATATCACTTGTGGTTTTAAATATCATAACAAAGCATCTTCGTATTCAAGTTTTGCCCGAGTGTCTATCAATCATAATCTTGTCTAAATCATAGTTTTAGATTCATTTTATTATTGACACATTGCTATTTTGTCATTCATAAAGAGACATTTGTAATTTAAATCTCCTATTAAATTGAATGACCTAATAGAAAGAATGACCTATGACCAATTAATACGGTATGAAGTTCCTCATCACTGCTAAATATTTATTTTTGAATGATAAAATTCCCTTGTTATTCGAAATTTCAACCACTATATAGAGCTAATATAACTTATATAGATATCAATAAAGCACAATAACTCTTAAACAATATGTAATTCATACGTTTTACAGATACAACTTTTTTCATTCAAAGTTTACTTTAGAGATAATATTTTATTTGAATGTTTTCTATTAAAATTTTGGATTAGAGATATAAAACGTCGCCAGTTAATATGCAGTCTTCAAGCCGAGTATAAAAATTACACAATTTATTAAGTGGTTACACTTACCCCAAATATTAATTAAAGATTAATTTATCAATAAGCCAATAAAATTTGGCTTCCTTCTAAAACAATCCCCACAGCAACGATATCATTTTAAGCAATTAAAAGAGGCTGACATATTTTAAGATAATTATTTGCATCACAATATTAAAAGGCAAATGAAAGTAGAACTCACAAGTACTTTTAAAAGTTTCGTGTAAATTATTTAAATTTAATATAATTAACAAAAAATATTTTTCAATTTTGCAGGAATGAGACTATTTTAAACCTATTCAAAAGTCTGCTTTTTCTATCAGATTATTAAATGATATCAATAAACAAAAATAATACCCTCGGAATAAAAAGCTCGAATAAAATCACTACATGGAATACGTGACTCAAGTGTAATCGTTAAAATATCAGACACGACTTTAGTTTGTCCTTCTACAATAGGAGTACGAATCGGATCGAGAAATAATCGTAAAAATTTATATTACTTAGCTTTTGTAATACTTAGAGTAAATAAGGAGAAATTTTCGAGGCAGCTTTTGAAATGTATTTATCTCAAAATTTTTATTTATATATAGCTCAATAAAAAATGTTCAAACGCCATGATTATTTATGAAACTTTATAGATCTACAAATATATAATCAGAAATATTAACTTGGGGGAAAAAATCCATTACTTTGTAGTTGAGGGCTTTAGAGATCTAAATTTCGTAGAGAACAATTTTAAATTTGTTTCTGGCTGGAAGGGTAGCATTGAGCACTAAAAATTATTTTCCAGTTTTCTTAGTTATTTCAATCAGTTGTGAATTACACATTGTTAAAAATGGAAATCAACAAAGAAAAAATTCAGTTCATTTTACAATTTTTTCATTGATAAAGGCAAATATACAAGCCAAACTGCTGGATGGGAAATGGTATTCATAGTCCCGATACTGTAATAGCCAATTACGTGCAATTTTAGTTTAGTTAGTTACGCACTAGTATTTTTGAAGCCAAAGATGCACCTCGCACGGGTAGGCCAATCGTCGAAAATGTCTAATAGATCGCAGAAATTATGTGGGCATTACAGTTTTAGCAACACCCATGAATGAGCTAAGGATCGACCATGAAGCAGTTTATAACATTTGCGCAAAGTGAATCCGAATTATGTTAAATAAAGTCTTGAAAATAATGCATTTCTTTTCCCCAAACTAATATCTGTGTAATCTGTGATATCTATAAAAAAATCATTAAAAGGTATCCACCTATACTTAAGGCAAATTTTTCTTAAAAGTTAATTTTAATTTTCTTTTGTCTTATTTTTTAGAAAAATTATGATGAAGAACATAAAATTAGAGAAAGTTTCTAATTACATATAGCATACTTTTTGCGAAATCCGTTATTTTCTGGCCAATTTTAAAACCAAATAGGTAACATTCTATAGAAATTTATGATGCATCAATTTTAATCTAATTTCTGCATAAAGTTCATCTGACAATTTTCTTTGAAATGGTTCAAAATTTAGGGAAAATATAGAGCGATAAAGAAAATAGATTAAAAATATTCAACAATATTGATATTTTAAGAAATTTACTGAATATTTCCCTTAAAAATAGATGTAAATGATGCAAAAATTCTTGATATATTTTCAAAATGTTGCTTTAATTTGTAAATAATAACTGTGATTCTATTTATTTCAATTTTGATATAGTTTATATTTCCTTTAACACAGACATTCTTTGGGGGAATAGCACGAATAGTTTTACTTTTGTCCTTCGAGCTTGTCAGAAAAGAGTGTTCTATTTGCATAGTTGACCATCTCCCTCCTGATGAATCCCTGTGCCTTTTAATTATTTATATTGTATAGTTTTTTTCTCTACCTTGTCTTATTTGTAATGCATTGTATAGTTTCTCTTGTCTTCAATTTTTATTGCTCTTCAAGTTATACACACATAATGAGCATAATGAAAACATGATATAACTATAATTAATAATATAAGAATGACATTTTAGACATTTTACAGTTTTATTTATAGATTTTAAGAGGAATTTCAAAACAAATTGGCATATATCCCAGAACATGAGAAGCAGAAAATCTTAGAGGAGCTGAAAACTTAATTTCTAAATAATATATATTATATGTATATATAAGATAATACATAGCATAAGATCAGTGTAAGTTAATAGAATTATATAATATGTTATACTTATGTAATTTTATTGCTTATATTGACCTTAAATTTCAAATTTAGGTGTTGTACTCTTTTATTCACTAAGTCTTCAATAACCTTTTTTGTCTTTTTTACTAAGATAAAAATAAAAATCATTTTCATAACTATTTTTGTATTTCTGCTCAAAAATATTTATTAAAATTTCTGTTTTGAGCATACACAAGAAGTTCACATTTCATATTGAAATTTTTACACAAAATATGTGTATTTTATGTGTTAATAAATTGGTCATAAGTAAACGAAATTAGAATATTTATTTAATTTAACATATATTAAGTTATTTTTATTTTAAAATTAAAAATAGAATGAAATCATTTTACGAATATAAGTTCAATACTTGAATAATTAGTTAAAACCACATTTAACTGCGACTAAATATCTATAATTATCGATTAGTGAAAGGATATCAAGCAATATTAAATCACTCAAATTGAATTTATTGGTTATTTTGGAAATTAAATATTAAGTTTTTAAATATTTATTTGTGAAAATTAATGTAACTAACAATTTTATAAACCTCTTTCAACCTGTATTAACTTAAGAACTCTTTCAAGTGTTAAGAAACATTTTTCAAAATTGTTTAGCTTCTTATCATTTTCTTTGATATTCTGAGTTAATCTCTATTTGGATTCCATGTTTGTAACTGTAACTATTTGATTTTGTAATTACAGGTAGTTAGAAATTAATGTTTCCTTTTATTATTATATGCTGTTAGATAGTACAATGCACTAAAGCTTCCAGGGTGTCTTATAAATCTTTTCCCAAAAATGTCCAATGAAATCCTACATTGAAAGAAATTTATAAAGAATAGAATGTGAAGAGGATCGCAAAGAATGGAACAAACCAAGAAAAGCTTTCCTGATTACGCAAGAATTGCTAAATTTTGCCAGCCCGAACATAGTCCAGATACCTTACACACATATTTTCAGTTTATTCCTTTGATATTCCTCTCCGCAAGAGAGATTTGGGGATGGCTTAAAAACACCATCTTGGTAAGGGCAATGTACTTATCCACTATTACACATGATGACAATTTTCACGGATCATCGGATTCGACATTGATTAAAGAACGTGGTTCAGTCGCAGATTATCGATTCCGCCGAAATTTTAATCCCCCCTTTCTTTCATTATCGTTTCCACCGAGGAGCTTAACCAACACCTCCTAGAGTGACACCTCTTCTACTCTAGAAGGTGTTGGCTTAACCCCCTCTTTCCCATATCTAATTGATATCGCCGCGGACAAGTATATAGAGGAATTTATGCTACAACACATTTGGCAGATTATCCATCCCTTTTTCTATTGGCGGGCTTGGCGACTATTGACACCACCGTTAGATTATTTATGCTAATTGGTCAGTCTTTGAAAATGTTTCAGGACTTCAGGAATGTTCAGGAAATGCCTCTCTTCAGTCACTTTTTGCTGAGCAACTGTAGAGTGAAGTCGCGTAAGCGAGGGACTTTTTTTTTATTGACTTATTTATACTGATTAATTAATTTTTTACTATGGATGTCCACTTCTACACCAGCAAGCAAGAAAAAAATCTACTTATTGTAGATGGCTATACTTACTATGAAAAAATAAGACTAAAAAGCGGTGAAATCGTATGGCAGTGTAGCAGAGAAAAAAAATTCACTGCAAAAGTGTATACGATGCCGAACAAAACATCTATCTTAAGGCTTGATAACGCGCATTGGCATGAAAAGGATGAAAATTTACCAACGAAAATACTTAATCAAGCCGCTAAAAGGAAAGCAGAAGATAATTTAGAGAGACCTTCTAAAATTATTCATACAGTAATTGCAGAAAATCCAACTTACTTAGATAACATCACTACTAGGAATGTTAACAACTTGAAACAGAGTATTTATAGGAAAAGAAGAAAACAGATACCAAGCCTTCCGAAGAACAGAGTAAAAGCAATAGAGAAACTACTAGAAATGGAAGTGAAGTCAGTAAAAGGTGAAGAATTTCTGTTATATGCTGATGCAGATTCTAGAATAGTTATTTTTTCCTGCGGTTCCAATCTGGAATTTCTTATCAAATGCAAAAAAATTTACATGGATGGAACATTTAAATACTATGCAAAGTTTTGGTTACAACTCTTTACTATTCATGGCATAGAAAATGGCAGGTATGTGCCCATAGTTTTCTGCTTATTGCCAAATAAGAAAGAAGACACTTATGCAAAATTATTCAAGACAATAATCGAGAAATGTGTTGAAGCAATCTCGGTTTCAAACCAAGCCATTTAATGGTTGAATTTGAAATTGCCATTCATAGCGCCATTAAAAAAACATGGCCTAATTCAATGCCTGTGCAAGGCAGCAAATTTCATTTGCACCAAGCTTGGCATAGAAAAATTTTCAGTCTTGGTCTTGGCAAAGAATTCAGGTTGGCTGAATCAAATGCAGTTGGCCAGTGGTTAAAAAAACATTTGGACTGTCCTATTTAAAACCGAATGACCTTGGTGAGTGTTTTGCATTAGATTTGGTTTCAATAAAACCTACAGATGCGAGAGTTTCGAAGTTTGTAGACTATTTAGTGGAAAACTATATTGATGAACAAGAGGTAAAATATTTACCTACAATGTGGTTCAAAGCCGATGCTTCATCAGAAAATACGACTAACGCATGTGAATCATTCCATTCACATTTTAATATTTGTTTTTATCACACGCGTCCTCACATTATTCATTTCGTGGAAGTTTTATTGCAGAGCCAGACAGATTCTTACATTCGAATGTCTAGTACGAAAGAAGAAACACCAATTTCAAAGGCAATCCTCCAAATGCGTGAATATTTGCATAAAGTGATTAGTAAGTATTTGGAAAGCAGCCTCACCAGGATTGCCTTGGTAAAGTTTGCCAGTCATAAATTTAAACCAATATCACCATAAAACTTTCATATATTTAACATGGGAAGGAAATTGTTCATTTTACAACTCTCAATTATTCTTTTAACATGTTTTAATTGCTAATTTTAATAAAAATGCTAGATTGATAATGCTTTATTTTATTTAGCATAATATAAAAAATGTCGCGAAAAAGATAAATTCTTAATACCTGAAACGGCGGAAAGTAATACCTCTGGAAAAGGGGAAGAAGACATTTGGCAGAAACGATATGTAGGGGTAAGTACTGATAACATCTTCGGGGGGCTCGGGATATTCTGTGGCGGAATCGAAGACTTCCATTCATCTCTATATTCCGCAGTCTGTTACCACCCTGACTTTTTCTTGGAGTAGCGGTGGCTTTCTTAACGGCCTTGTGATAGCACGAACCGCATAACCGTTAAACTGGCTGGAAGATGCGGATAGGTGAGAAAAGCCTTTTCAAATGATCATGCAGTCCTTATCTTCTCACCGTTTTAACGACCATCACAAATGTAATTTTCTTAAAACGCTTCAATAATCGAATCTAGACTTTCGTTATCTCGTGGAGGGAAAATGCTTTAGGGTGACGAATCTCTCTTCTTCTCTTTCTTATATTTAAATTGTAAATCTCTTCACACAGAAGGAGTCACGCACTTTTTTTCCCCTTTCTTTCTTTCTTCGTCATCGATCAAAAGTGAAGTTGTGAAGTATTTTATTTAAATTTCTTTCATTTTTTTTACCAGATTCTCAGCTGTTTAACTACTAATTACATTCTTCTACGAAAAATGTCTGCTGAAAATCAAAGTCAGCCAGTTGAAATAAGACATTTTTAGTTTAATAATCCTAAGGGAGATGTACTTATAAAATTTGTTACCTTCCTTTTGGATCTTATAAATATTTTCACTTGCTTTACCTTTTTTTCTTATTGTTAATTTCTTGTTTAGAAGGGCTTCAGAGTCCCTTATTGGAATTATAAAAAAATAAAACAAATTATCCAGCGACCTCTACTTAAACTAGTAAAGCTCATCCTGAGCTAGGCTCAGAGAGGTCTGCTGGAGTAAAAACGTTCATTTTGGAAAGAGGCCTTTTTTTCTAAATTTCAGTGAGACTTTTTTTCTTTCACTATCAGTTTTTATCTACTGAGGTTTGTCATGAAATAATTTGTTCTCAAAATTCAAGCGAATGTTTTTGGAATTAACTTTCCTAAAATCAAGTGATCAAATGTATATAATAAATCTTTTAAAAATAGTTAGACACCTCTCAAAAATCAGAATAAATTCAATACTAAAATGCAAGACTTCTAAATAAAACTGAAATTCATTGAATTATTACTCTTATAGTGAAGCATTGTAATAAGCAAATTAATTAAAGGATTTGTTTTAACAAGCCCTAATATTATAAAATGGTAAAACTTGAGTCACATATTTTGTTAAAAATATATTGGTGCTAGCAAAAATAATTCAACAAATATTAATAATTTATTTAGCTTTATTTTGAGATGTCATCTCATAAAAGTATTTCCAGACTTATAGGTTACGAAAACAGTTATGCTTTATCAGCCTATATTATTATGAAGATATTATTTATTATCTTCCCGTTTAATAATAACAATTTCAAAATTCAATCATCATCCATGATACTTAAGTATTTCTTCAATAATTCAAATTTATAAGCAAATAAAAAAATTATTATAATCTGAAGGTTTAAATATTTCGTACGGTATTCTAATAATTTTAAAGCTGATATCAAAACACATACACATAGCAAACTACTAACCATTTGTCTTAACTATCTTAGAGAGCTTTGTATTGTCTCCGTAATTTGTTAACTCATTAAAAGGGACCAATCTTAGGGCAAGCATTAATAATTCGACAATAAGTATGGAGAATGGCATATTAAAACAATTGGTGGCCATCTCAAAGTCTACAGCAGAGGATAACGTATCTAAGTGACCTTCCTTGATTGCAGGCTTTTTCATATGAACCCCAACTTTTTTTTAAGATTCGCCTATTGCTTCTAGTCCATTTCTTTCCGAAACGGAAACTCTAATATATTGGTGAAATAAGCTTTCTTCATCAGGCAGTTTTCAATCATTGACATACATACCTAGCGGTTCAAGCGAGTTTTGGATTGTACCTTTAGATCAATGGCTTTGGATTACTCGCCTATCACCAAGCGCCTTGTAATTTTGAGCCACGGTCAGGAGAAGAGGTCACACTTGATGTGGCACCTCATCCACCCCAAATCTGTTGTAGGACTGGACATCACAGATTAACATTAAGATTAGAGTTGGAGGCGTCACCTACTCGCGCAGCTCCAGCAGCCAGGTGAGGGAGAATGTAGTCACCCTCCCAATCAATACCCGTGTCAAATGATATGTAATTTTCCTTAAAGTCAATAATTGGAAAGTTCTTTAAAGGTATAAAATGTTAGTAAAGTAATGATTTATAGCAACTGAGTTTATTTCTTCAGAAGCTCATTGCATTTTCTATTTCCTAGGACAGGCCATTTGCAATTACTAACCTTCTAGTACTACTACCACTCTGAACGATCTACTAAAGAAATTTAGAGTTCCTATGTGTATATCATGCCAGTAGTATATATTACCATTCGAGAAGTTTCTTTTCATCGAAAATCATCATCATTTTCTCCGATTATTGTTCCAAGTATTTATCAGAATATCCTTAACCAATTTCAATCAATCATCTTGATCATGTTTAAATAGTTTTGACTTCCTTTTGATTTCCGAAAAGCAAACTTTAAATTTTGTCTTCTAGAGGGACAGATTGTTGTACGTGTCAATTTTATTGTGGGTGATGTTATTTTACGAGTTGATAAATTTGATTTAATTACAACCATGGTCATATGCTTATTACTTAAAGCTGAATACTTTCTTCCAAATTTCTTATTTTATATAAAAGCCTCTTTTGATTATAGTTATGAATTGAAGATTTAGAGCACTTAAAGATGTGGCTTATTTCCGTTTCAGAATTTTTTTAAACTTTTATGGAACCAATTTTTATAAACTTCTGTCCCAGATAATTTTTTTTCCTTGCTTACTTTGTTTTTGTTATGGAATTTCTAGATGAAATCTCTTATAAAAACAAACAAATTAAATTTCAGTTTTCTCTATAATATTATTGTTAGCACTTTTTCTTTCAGATGGAGAGTTACAAATGTATTCAAATTTTACAGTAAAACTATAGTAAAAATTTGAAAGCTTTCACGATTTTGATCGTGAATTGTAAGTGATCTCATCTTTATGTAATTTAATTGAACTATATTTCAAAAATTTGTTTACTTTGTTAAACTAATTCCATTTTTTCATTTAATCATTTGTTAGAGAAAATATAATAGCATTTGCCTTAATCTTTTAAAATTAATAATATTCATTTATGAACTATTTTAGGTGGTTTTATAATTCTTTACTCAAAAATAAAAAAAGCTTGAAAGTTTTAAATAAAATTTGAATTCTACCAAAAGGAAGTACTAAACATATAATTATTGCTGAATAATTAATTGAAGGATAATTGAATAATTACTATCTGAATTCATTATTCATCAGAACTTGGAAATTGAAGATATATAGTTTGGAGTTTGTATATTTGCAAAAGTTATGAGAAATTCTATTTTTATGTAAGCTAATAATAAAGATTATACATTCTAGATATTATTAGATATTGCTTTTAAATTAAAAAAATATTATTATATTTGCACAGATATTTTATATTGATGTCATGGATATTTAACAGGGTATTAATCTCAGTTACTCATCAAAATTGAAGTTGGGGGTCCGAGATTTAAGTTATTGACGTTGATTTTGAGGAATGTTTATGCTATCATTTTAAGTAAAATAATAATCATGGAGTTGTTTCAAACATTTCAGAATAAAAGACAGTTAGTATGGAAAAATGAATAGAAACCTCAACCAATACTGCAAAAATTATTGTACATAAATAATAATAGAAGTATATTCTAGTAAATATTTCTGATCTTTAAATGGTTAGTTACATCTAATGAATGGAAATACAACAATCTATAGTTTTTAGCTATGAATTATTTGTTAGCAAACTTTATTTTAAGTCATGTTTTATTTTTTCTTTTAACCCGAAATAATTTTTGAATAAATTTTGAGAAACATTTTATTATTTTCTTTTATATGCCGTTATTTAATTTATTTTGGAGTTTATATTCTGGTTCATATTTTATTTTACCATGTGTCTATATTATTTACCATACATATAATTGAGTAAACATATTTTAAAAGAAAAAAAATTCCTCAATTAGTTTTACTGTCAAAATACTGTAATTACAGATAAATGCAAATTGCTGTATGTGAAGGAAATTTATACAATAAACAACTTTTGTAGACAAAAAATGCATTTATTCTAGTACTTTAGGATAGTTGATTTCAAATTAAAATATGTTTATAAATTTCTGATCAAATTTCCTGCTTTGTAAACTATAGTAATACCCTATATTATTAATTATATTCAAATCTTATATTATAATATTATTACACATAAATAATATTCACATTATTAAATATTAAATTCATTATTTTATTACATTAAAAACATTAATAGAATTAAATTCATAATTATCTCATTAAGCACCTTTTTAAATATTTTGTTGTAGTTACAAATAATGAAATGTTAATATTTGAAGATTTTTTTGTAATATGATAAAAATAGTGGATTTTAAATTAAATTTAAACAGCAAAAATGATTGAGACACATTTATGAAACTAATGATTGCATTGCAGGGATTCGTGATCTGGAATAAATCTTTCAATTTTTTTCATATTCTTATGATTGTTATTTGGTTCTTAAAAGTGTTACAATCTCTAAAAACATATCAGCAGTAATGCTTGAAAATTGATAAATGTGAAATTTTTAAATATTAGGACCTTAATGATTTTGAATATTTCATCCATATATTTTAATTTTGCCACTCAGAAGTTTTCCTGTATTTATAACTGCAAACACAACACCAATTAGTAAAGTATATTCGTGTTTAGATTAGAAATATACATAAAATGATTAATATATGCCGTTTTAATTAGATTTAATATTATTTTATTTCTTATTATTTTTTACTAAAAAAAATCATAAATATTTCAAAATTTTAAAATTATGTTAAGCCTTAAAATTATTGTAACAAATTTAAAATTTAAGTTACATTATTTCTTCATTAATGATGTTTTGAAACTAAAACACATAAAAATAGTTCACGAAGCGAAAGTATTCTCATGTGACATTTTTTTATTTCGGAATTAACTATGATTTATTCGAAAAAATATTATTTGATGTCGCCATCTAGTGTCATATCAAATAACTTATATTGCAGTCTTTTAAATTAAAATAGAAATAGAATAAATATTGGAATAAATTCACATCTTTAAATCTTGTAAAAGACACGAAAATTAGAAATTTATATATTTTTCCATAAATTAAGATTCTTATTTAGATTTCCTTTAATTTGAAACCTCGAAAGAAAAGTCGAATTGTTCTCGATAAAATGCATACTCTTTGATTTCCACGATTTCCGTACTGAAAATGATGCCAAGTTTATGGAAACTTTCTCGCATATATTTTTTTGGTTTTATACATCCACGACTATCTTTTATGTGAAAATTTTTATTGTCAAAAGGATTATTTTGCTCTTGGAATATTTATCACATTAACCCTTTATGGTCAACGTTTTTTACGTAAGGAAAAAGAATTATTTTTCTGTACCTAAACACAACACATACTGCTGCCGGCAGATACGAATGTGCTGAAAACGTTACAATGGATTGTGGAAAAACTCTCTTAGCTACTGAGGGCAAAGTGATTCTGGAGGTATGTGGCGAATTCGGCACGCCTGACGTTAAAGGGTTAATTGAGCATATTAATATTCTAAATGTTGATGAGCTGAAGCTCAATGAAAAATTTGCCTACAGTTTCTAACATAGCAACTTCACATACACTCAACTCTTTTCTTTCACACAATATAAATGTTTTTTGGGCAAAAATCTAAAAAATATTTGTGAACATATAATAAATTTGAGAAAACGATCCACAACTTTAAAAAAGCGTATAAATGAAGCAAAATATTTTCCCAAAAAATTGTGCAAAATAAATTAAATATAAAAACAATTCATTTTTATGAAAAAAAAAGTTAGGGTGCAATGAAAATTTAATCTGTAACTACATATAACATATAAACTTTTTTAGTTTTATATGCTGTATGTAGTTACAGGCTAAATTTCAATTTAGGAATAAAATTGCTAACTAACATATATTCATGGCTACTTGACTTACGAGCACATTTATAACGAACTAAATAAAAAATGGCACTGTAGATGTATCAGTTCATGCTATAGTTAACGAATATTAGAATTAATTAAAACAGTTACTGTGTGTTTAGATCACTGTTTAATTAGGCAACATAATTTAACAAATCATTTAACTGACGACACATAATTATAAAGATAAAGTGTGCAAGGTACACAGGAGCAAAAGTCTAACTGGTTTTTTTCTGTCTGCTGAAAAGTTCGTTTCGGAGAGCAGGTGTTGCCAATACGGGGATAGTAATGGGAGTTTCCCCACAGTGTTGCAGGAAACTGACGGTTTTGATTCAAATGCAGAATTTTGTTGTAACTCATATTTCTCATATTTTACTTTGTGAACTTTAAATTTTCTGTTTGGCAACACCAGGCTTTTGTTGATCAAATTTTAAGGTTTAAATCGAAAGTCTCTAATATTCATGTAAGCATTTTAAGTTATCAAAATTAAATATTAAACTGAGAATATCTTCGTTCTTCTTGTAAAAATGTATTGCAGTGACAATTTAGCGTTGCGTGTAATAAAGTATTCAGAGATAATAAACGTCTTTTTTTTCCTCGAGTCCAAGAAAATTTTGCTGTTATTAACCTCCTTTGTTGTTTTTTAGTTTCTTTTGCAGGTTTAGTTTTCCTTCTATCAAAAGTTAAGACGATGAAATCTTATGCACTGTTTGAGTCATTATCACGAGTAAGAAAATGCTGTTATATACTTTCGTGAAATTTCAAGCCCTCATGAATTAAATCATCAGATAAAACTCGAATTTCACTTTCGATTTCGTCATTATCACCTCCTTTATTATCATAAACTAATAAAAGATAACATTTTACTAAAAAATGTAATCATTTTAATAGTAAAATATTATTATCAATGCAAATTATATTGGAAATTTCACAATCAAATTAAAACAAAACTTCAATTTGAACTTTAATTTTTGAAATTTTATTCAAATTATGCATTCTATACAATGAACATAAAAATTATCCTGAAGAATTAAATGCAGCATTCAAGTCGAAGTGTTCAAGGAAATAAATAATGAAGTGGTTATAAAAATTCTAGACTATTCAGGCATTGTCTGTAATCCCGGGAAACGAAGTGAACAAGTCATGAGATTGATTAAGTGACTCACATATTTATGGGCATAAACTGAACTTCTTCTGTATATACTGTAAATTAGAATTAAAAAATATCATTTGTGATTTTCTAGGGAAAAAGATTATGTAAAAAGGAATATATATTGGTGAACCGTATAATTGAAAAATTGTGTGCACCATTATTTATTTTTCACAATTTCAATTCAGGAGTCAAAAAAACTTTGGAAATAAATGCATGAAACTTACTATGTAGACTCATGTAAATAAAGATATTAGCCCAAATGAAAATTGTCCTTACGGGTAGAAAAAAAAAAAAGGAAAAAAAATCGTTAAAAATTGATACGCTTACATACAAAAAATGAAAAATACAATTGGGAATAACTTGCTAAATAATATATATATGATTAAATGAACAGATATATATAACATAATTTTACATTTTAAATATGACGGACAATGTCTGAGTGGTTACAGTTTCTGAATCCTGGGCTGTTGGTCCAGAAGTCGAATCTCGGTTTGGGCATGGACGTTTCCTTTTTTTAAGTATCTATCTAAAAATATATATCTTTGTCCTTTCTTCTTCTGAGATGATGGATGAATGCGTAAATTAATTATAAATACTTTGATTTGATTGATTGATTTGTTATTAATTGAATAATTAATTATATTAATGAATTAATTATACATTTTGAGTTGCTTGTATTAAAGGAAAAAAAATGGTAAGAATATTATCTAAATTGGAAAAATATGCGTATTTTCTAAATAAAATATTCAACTTAACTATTCTAGTTTTAAATTTATATCTTTAATATTGAATGTTTGCAATTATAGAACTTTCCATTCTTTTCCTTTTAACAGACCATAGGAAAATGTACCGGGTAGATTTGATGTTTTATAAAAAACGATTTATGGAAAACATTATTTTCCAAAAATATTAAATCTTTGTGTTGGGACATAATTGTGCATAAATCATATTTAATGAGTTTATTTAATTCAGATTATCTGATTCAATATAAAAATACCAAGTAGAAATGTTGATATCAAAATTTGAATTTATTTGAAATTAAAATGAAATGGTAATTTTTTTGATTAAAATTATTATGTCATTAGAATTAAGTGTTTGTAAATGATAGGACATTAACTTTTTATGGAACAAAATTTTATTTAATATTGACAGTCGGGCTGTTGTATTGAAATAAGAAGGGATATAAAAGCTTAAAAATATTACAATCATTTCATTAAGTTTTCATTAATTAAACATGCTGACGAAAAGAATAATTTTTGAAAAGACAGTCTGAATTCTGGAAGGTACAATTCGGTGCAGATTTAGACACAAGTAATGATAGGTTTAACATAACAGCCATTTACAGGTTCATATAAGGAAACAGAAAAAAAATAACCATAAAAAAGACAGCCGCTGAAGCAGGGCTGGCGCTAGGGGTGGGCAAGCCAGGCCCCTGCCCGGGGCGGCAACTTTAGGGGGCGGCAAATTAGCCCTAAAATTAAATTTCTCAAACTTTTAAACATTTTCTCTTTCTAAAATAATAGAATTTTGATCCATGATATACTAAACTTTTTTTGTTTAAAATGAATCATATTTTTATGCATTAAGATATTTGGAATCAAACCCCTAACACCCTGTATATATACAGGGTGTTTTTTAAACATACAGCAAAAATTTGTTTCGAAGATACAGGGCGAACAAAATTTTTGACAATATAACAACATTTTATTACCAAAAATTACAGGTAAAGTTTTTTAATCTACAAGAACTGTTGAAAATAATAACCTCCAGCTAGAATAAGAATGCACCAGAAATGACTCTTTCCTTTTTTTCTGCGCAACCCTAATTTTAATTTAGTGCCAAAAACATAAATTAATAAATTTGTATTTTTTTGCTAATCAAAACTTCAACATTGCTGATGATTGCAATTTTTTTACTCGTTTTATTTTATCATTAATTGTGGAAAGGATTTAGGTTATCTCTTTTAATTTCTGTTATAAAGGGGCGGCACTTTACCTCTTTGCCCGGGGTGGCGAAGCTGCTAGCGCCGGCCCTGCGCTGAAGTACGCTTTAAAAATTATAAACGTAAGAGAGTAAAAAGCTTTTCCAAATTAGTCATATTTTAAGAAATATCAGTTGACAAAAATGATTGTGAACGCCGGTGGGCAATCAGAAGCACTTAAAGATAACCACTTGTTCGGTGATGAATCAACTTTCACCATTCCTTAGTGATGGAAACATATCAAACCATTCAAATGGTTGCTTGAAGACGTGTGTTAGGTTGCCAAAAGTTTTCTAACCCCCTAGAAAGATGAATTTAGTAATTTAGTAGCTAAGTAAAACCGAAAACCACCTCATGTATAACTGTATTGAGTGCAGGTTATCGATTATCAATGACCAAAGAACCATGACTTTTTTTTCGGTATCAGTCAAATTTTGAAAGATAAGTTTAAAGTGGTATCACCAATATAATGAGAGTATATTTAATTGAAGTGAAGCTACTTTTATGAAAAAAATGAGAATTGCAAATCGATTACAAGCACGAAAGTGTCAAGATGAAGTCCTTGACACCATTTAAGATTGAAGCAGATTAGATTAAGCATTTATGAAGAAGTCTTGCTTCGATTTTAATTGTTAATATATCTTCATAAAACTGTCGTTATAGAATACTATTTGTGGAGCAAGGTGGTAGATGCAACACCAAGAGTGGCGGGAATATTTTCTCGCTCTTAATCTATTTAAAAATATTTGCTTTTTTGAGCTGACCATTTTCATTTTGTCGGAGATACATTTTCCACTTCAACTAGTATTAAAACTTTTCTACAAGAGAAATGATGGTTCTTTGATTTTCTGTCTTTGATCAGCTTATTGAAAACATGGTCAAACATTGTAAATTTATTTGTAAACTGAAAATAGCATGCCTTAAACTTTATTAATGCTAATTGTTCTACTTCAAGCTTCTGTTTGTCAATGAAATCAATGTAACATTCTTTTATATAACCTATGAAATTAAATATTTTATAAAATTTCAACTATAATTTATGTTTTGGTTTTTAAATGAAAATAATTTTTTTATTTCACTGCTCTGCTATGAATGAATTTGTATCTTATCGTATCTTGTATCATTTTAAAAATAAGGGTAAAAAATTTTTCCCCCAAAACTATTCCAGTTAATAAATTATTTTTTCTTCATATCAAATACACTACTGGCCATTAAAATTGCTACACCAGGAAGAAATACAGATAACAAAATGATATTTATTGGACAAATATAGTATACTAGAAATAACAAGTGATTAAATTTTCAAAACATTTGGCTGGATAGATCCTGAGAAATCAGTACCCAGAACAAACACCTCTGGCAGTAATAACAGCAGTTATATGCCTGGGCATTGAGTCAAACAGAGATTGGATTGCGTGTACAGGTACAGATGCCCATGCAGCTTTATCACGATGCCACAGTTCATCAACCGTAGTGACTGGCGTTTGGTGACGAGCCAGTCGCTAGACAACCATTGACCAGACGTTTTCTATTAATGAAAGATCTGGAGAACGTGCTGGTCAGGGCAACAGCCGAACATGTTCCGTATCAAGGAAGGTCCGTACAATACCGGAAACATGCGGTCGGGCATTATCCTGCTGAAACGTAGGGTTTCGCAGGGCTCGAATAAAGGGTAGAGCCACGGGTCGTAACACATCAGAAATGTAATGCGCACTGTTCAAAGCACCGTCAATGCGAACAAGAGGTGACCGAGATATGTATCCAATGGCACCCCATACCGTCACGCCAGGTGAAGGGTCAGTATGACGATGACGATTGCACGCTGCCAGTGTGCGTTCACCACGATGCCACCACACACGGATGCGACCATCATGATGCTGTACACAGAACCTGGATTCATCTGAAAAGATGACGTCTCACCATTTGTGAGCCCAGGTTCGTCGTTGATCACACCATTGAAGGCGCTCTTGTCTGTGACGCAGCGTCAAGGGAAGCCGCAGCCATGGTCTCCGAGCTGAAAGTCCATGCTGCTGCAAACGTCGTCGAACTGTTCGTGCAGACACTTGTTGTCTTGCAAACGACCCCGTTTCTTGACTCACGGCTCGTGACGTGGTTGGTTGCACGATCCATTACGGCCATGCGGATAATATGCTTGTCTTCTCGGCTGCTAGTGATTGGTGGTCGTTGAGATCCCCCATGGCGTTCCGTATTACCGTCCTGAAACCATCGATTCCATATTCTGCTAACAGTCATTGGATATGGACCGACGCGAGCAGCAATACTGCGATAAGATAAACCGCAATCCCGGTACGCTACAATTCGACCTTTATCAAAGTCAAAAACGTGCTGGTACGCATTTCTCCTTATTACACGAGGCATCACAGCAACTTTTCACCAGGCAACAACGTTCAAATGCTATTTGTGTATGAGGAACCGGCTGAACAAATTCCTCATTTAAACACAATGTAGGTGTCGCTACTGGCGCCTGCTTTGTCTGAATGTGCTGAAAAACTAATCATTTGCATATCATAACACCTTCTTCCTTTCGTATAAATTTCACGTCTGTAGCATGTCACCTTCTTGGTGTAGCAATTTTAATGGCAATAGTGTATAAAACATCATATCAAGAAATATCATTTCTGTAAATGGAATCCTGCTAAGTAATTTTTATTAATCTATTGCTTTAACAACAAACTTTAGAGTGATTGCAGTGAATAATGATTTATTTGTAAAATAGGCTTTACAACCATCTGCCTTTTAGGTAATATTAACAGCTCAAGGACCAGATTCAATTGTTATTTTGATTAACAAAACTACATACGTATTTATTTTATTTTTATTTAGTCATGTCTGGCAATCTACGTGATTTATTTGGATTTCTATGAAAAAAATATGAATCGAACATGGAATTATATATATATTCTAATGAACGTTTTCTTATATATTTTGACTTAAAAATATTGATTAATTATAATAATTAATATTAATCATGTTGTTTAAAATACTGATTAAAAAAAAGTGATATTTACTTTGCAAATTGATTGTAAGCACATAAGCTCGATTATAAGTAAAATTTACATTATTAGTTTGGATTAATATCACATTATTCCACTTGATTTTACATCTTTTTAATTAAGTTAAATGCAATTTGTTGAAATGAAATTGTGGCTCAAGATTTTTGAAGTACTAAATTTTATTTTTCATCAGTTGTTTTCCATACATGAAAAGATCACAAATGTTTTTTACAAATATCGAAGCCTCATGTACAGTAGAAAGTGTACTCAACTGGAAGCAGTGGAGCAGTCGGGGATCTTGGCCTTGGACGGAGTGAGCTGAGTCCCGTCCGGGGCGGCGCACCAGCAGAAGCCCTGGCGGCACTGGATGGAGGCGTAGTCCCCATTCTCAGAGCAGATGGGAACGAAGTCACCAGGGTCACCTGATTTGAAAGAAAAACAGAGGATTGAGGAATTTCTGTAAATATTTAATCATTTTACATAATTGGAAATGTTTCTGTAAAGTTTTTTTCTTTCAAGTGTAATCTATTTCAAAATGATGGAACAATCCTTGAAGAATATTTTACAACCCCCAACTCACTTTTTTTAAACATAACTCTGTATTGATGATTAAATCTCACTCGAAAACCTTGAATAATTGTTTTTCATAAGTAGTTTTCATAAGTGTATATATAATCGTATTTCTAAGCAACAAATTTAAATTAGGGAATTATTATGCTTTAGAATTCATCATAATTTTCTAGTGCAATTGGTTTATCTATTATTAAGCGGTACAGTAATACAAACAGTTAAGCTTTAACAAATAGGAAGAAATAGCCTTAAGAAATATAACTTTAGAAAATAGCCCTGAACGGGCATTAAAATTAATATTTCAAATATAATCATTTCACTGTTGATTTAATACCTTCAAAGAAATATTGTGTGCACTATCCTTAAATATATATTTTTTTAAAATATATTTATCTTATAAGTGATTGAATTTTCAGGAAGATATAAATAGAATTAGAATTATATGTAAAAAATATAATCTTTTATTGACTATTGAGTCTTTGCAAGTTACGCAATTTCATAATATTGAAAAAAGAATGAATACAATTACTTTATTCTATTATCAAATCTTAATGATAAAATAAATGTGGAGAAAAAAGTACGAATTCTAAAAGTGCAAAATTCTGCATGGTAGTTTCTGTCTAGGCCAAGAAAGATCAAACAACATCAATTTGTTTACTAAGAGCAGCAGCAAGCAAGAAAGCTTCACATCCACAAGATATATTAAATTTGTACGTAGTAATGAATAGTTTTAGTTTTCTATCGTTATATCGATCTATTAATTGAGGTGACCCTTGCATACACTGTAAAGAAAGGTCTGTCTTTCCTTATGAAATCTGTAGGTAGTGATATAGGATTTTAATTTTCTACCTTCATATCGATTCATTAATTATAGGGATTCAAGCAGTTAGGAAAGACGTGTCCTGTCCACAAAATATGTAAATCCTTTAGGCAGTGATGTAGGATTCTAGTTTTCTGTTCTTTTTATCGATCTGTCTATTCAGTGGGTTCTTAAAATGTATTAATGGAAGAAGTCACATCTATACAAGTTACGTAAAATCTGTAATCAATGCTATATTATTTTGGTTTCTTATGGGTTTATTGATTCTTCTACTATGAGGATTTTCTATAAATATGCACAATAAAGAAGAAAGTGTTACATCCACAGCTATGTTAAGAGGGAAGCTATAGTTTTGATTTCTAAGGAAGAAAAGTATCAAATCATAAACTCATTCTTTGATCATCAAAGTAATAAGATAAAATTATGGAGCTCATACAATTGACTTTTCGAAAGTTTTGGACAATGTTTCAATGTCCAAAGAAAACAACATTTTATGTGAAATTATTTTAATGCGTGTCTTGCTTGTGTTGTTATACTAACATATATGTTTTACCTTCCATGGAGCGTAATTATTTTTTTAAGTAATTTTTTTCTTAAAATACAGGATAAGAAATCATATGTTGTTAAGAATAGCAGGTTTTATTCCATGAGATTTAAGCTTTTAAGCCTAAAAAAAAAAGAAAAAAGCTGATTTAAAATAAGAAATCATCAATTAAATGTTTAGGCTTATAACCGATTTGGGGATTGGAAAAATACTGAATATACAAATTTTTCAACAAAAGACATACAAGATACATTTGAATTTATTTTATTGAGTTAATGATTAACTGTTAGTCAGAATTACTTGGTAGCTTTAATTTAAGAAGGATAGTAGTACCTCACTGTGGTCTAGTGGTAGTATAGAGTTCTTCGGAGCAAAAAGATTTTGGTTCGATCCCAGTCAGTATCGAACAACAAGAGAGGAATTTTGCATTTCTTTTTGTTTAATGTACATGCTTCAGGGTGGAGGCTTGGGAGTTTTCTAGATTTCTTGCCTTGGCAATGAGGTCATCATGAAGAGCCTCTTGGAAGGAAATATACGAGGTGGATATTGAAACGCCTAACAACGGCCTTTGGCTGTTAGGCTTCCTTTATATGATGTCAAAGAGTTACAATGCGTTGGATTCACCGTTCTTCTAGGTTTGCTGCAATGTACATCATGATGAGCTCTTTTCCTTTTGATGCTGAACTGGTAGCCGAAAGGTTAGCACTCTTGCCTTCGCTTTTACAATCTTACCATGGGTTTGGATGTATGTAGTGGTTCAGAATCCACATTAAACCGTAGCTCCCCGTATAATAAGTACCCGTAAGCAAAAAATGACGATTGAACTACCACTAAATCAAACTTCCTTATGATAAGACAGCTCTATTCAAAATGGAAAGTCTCAGATACGCTCATTACTATTGCCAAACAATGGGCATTCGATATCTACTTTCTGTATGAAATCTATTGAAATGAATACTTGGGAATATTCAGAATTTCCTTCTGACTTAGAAAACATGAATAAAATTCATTCTCTCAAATGATAACTTATGCAGTGGTTTATAAAAATACCATACACAAGAGCATTAAGAGCTGTTCATTAAAACGTGATAATGAATGTTAGTTGTTGTTGCACAATCTTGTTTCTCTGCACCCTGATTTGGTCTCTACCAGTTGGATAAAAGCTGCCACGTGGCAGTCTTCGTAATTTAGAAGCATAGATTAAGCAAAAACTCTCCATTATTTGGCCTGGCATTTCCAGAGGTATCATTTCACATGGAGGACATTGCGACCACGACATATTTAACGTGGCCCAACCACTCTTTGCGAAAACTATATATCTTCATGTATTACCTTCTGATAACGAGTACAAACACCCTAATCAACCAGGTAACCACTGTCTAAAGAATAGTAGAAGTAGAACCACACTCTTTCGCAGGGGGGGGGGGGGGGGCTCTAGATTCAATCTCTGTACTCATCGAAAAAATGAGTGTGTGTTCATTTACGTATTGTATATCTCTATGAGTTATTCTTGAAGTTCCTTCGAGTTTCTTTACTAGCGTATAAATAGCTTAAGGCTGTTTTCAACCGTTAAATTGTTTTCTATGAGATTCAAAGTGAGAGGCAACCATTTTCTCCCCTACACCACCGATTTCTATTCATTCTGCGCCATGTACATGAATATGAGATGCATGCCATGTATATGAGAAGTTTGCACAGCAATGGATTCGTGGTGGAAGAATAAGTTTTAGGAGATCATAAGGTAAATCGCGGAATTGCATTTAATGCTATTGTTAAGCAAAATATAAAGATATGAACATTTATACTCACCGAATTGTTGAACTAAAGTCCTTTGTACGTTGCAAGCAGACAAGCTATCTAACGACGTGGAAGCCACGAGGGAAATGCAGCAGAAGACAAACACCAAGCACAGCCTCATTTTGATTTCCTAAACGAGTGTTCAACAATGGATTGTATTATTTTTAAATAACGTTGAATTGAGGTTACAATGAATACAGTCGTGGAAATTAAGGAATATTCTTTTACCGATATTATGTTTTAACGTATAAAATAAATAAAATGATAATTCTGAATATTTAATTGCAGAAATATTCGACAGAAAACGCAATTTTCTAAATGTTTGATTTTGTTTTTTAATGTTGAGTATTTCAGATAATTTTGAAATTTAATCAAATAAATTACGTTACATTTACACACACATATCGTATATATATACCATTTTATAATTACAATGTAACACACAGTTTCGTAATAGCATGAATGATATTTAAAATAACTAAACAAAAAAAATAGTGCTATAAAATAATACTTTAAGCTTTTGCTGTGATTTTTCCATTTTACCTTCTTTTTCCAAACTCTCACACACTGAAATTAAACGCAGATTACCTCGGACGATGGATTAAATTTTACTTATTTCTAAATACATGTACACGAAAAGGAAATATAAATTATTTCTTTCGATTAAATAGAATTTACCAATTGAAACATTTACAAAGATGCGGAGGGATACTTCTAGCGTTGGTTGATAATCACCATCATCAAACGTCTTGTAACTTTACACTAGGTCAAGTGTGCGTGTGCCATCATGTCTCTCTGTATGTTGCCCCAAGTTGGGCTCTACCAGTAAGATGGTTCTATTGGGTCCTCATTTATAAGCAGGTTCCAAACTGAAACAGGATCCGCTGTAATTGACCTGCTAACACTAAGGATATCATTCCACTTGGAAGACATTGTTACCACGACATATATTTAATGTGTCTTAACCGCCTTAGGAACAACCTTTGGTTAAATCGAGATTCCAACTCGTTATTTTACTTCAATAATAATAATGATGTCGTAAGCAACTATGCCACCACGGCCACATCAAGTCACGTAACAAATTCGATGCCTAAACTGCAATATCTCTTTAATCAAATCCCCTTAAGTATGAAGATTGTTCGAATACTGAATATGCACAGTCCTTCTCAACAAAAAAGTATCTGATTAAAGAAACGAGATTGAAACATGTATCAAATGATTGCAAACATGAGGTAGCAGGTTTGATGAAATAAAACCTTGCCTAAGATCGCCTTGCTTATTTCGCTAAATAGTTAAATTATAACGTCTTTGTGATAGCTTAGTGGGGAAGTTACAGTAAATTGTGACGTAGTTGTCAACCATGTTGTTAAAAAATTATCACAAAGTTACCAATTATTTTCCTATTCACTTTAAATTTTTCTTGATACGCTTCCGGGAAGTTTCATACGAGCAACAACAACCCAAATACATGGGGGTTAAGTGCATAAATAATATAAATGACGTCCGAAAATGTTATTTACATATATTATGACTTAGATTAGAATGGATAACATTTATCTATCCTTTTTGACGTTTTATTTTTAGATTTTGCAATAAGATAAATGAAAATTTTAACAATACAGAAAAATACAAGGTTTTTACTTACAAGGTATTTAGTTGAGTCGAAACAATGGAATCTAAGATAGTGTACAGCATGCTGAATTATATGTACTTATAGTCGGTTGCGTAAAGCTTTCATTCCAATTTTGCGTAAAATATTGAATGAAATATGAGAGAATCAATTTACTCAGTTGTGCAAATTCATATTTATCATATTGCATCCTCTTAATATTGATACTGCAATAAAATAAGGAAATACTGTATTACAACCATAATTTATCTCATAATTCGTTTCTAATCACGTAATTTCGAAAATTTTGATTATAAAGCATTGATTTATCTGTATTTGTGCAGTTTAAGTAATATATTATTTCGATATTAAAATATTAATAAATGAAAAGAGGCAAAAGTAATATTACACCAAACTCTTACCAACAAGAAAAGAGAAGCTGTAAGATGTATTCTGTGTTATTAATAGTTCGTATTAAAAATAAATCATATTATTATATTAAATTTACATCCTTGAGTTTTAGCAAACTGATATTATCTAAATAAATCAATGACTTGATTTAATATTATCTATAATTTATTTTAATGTTTCATAAATTATTCATATGATGATTGTAAATTTTCCTTTTTGCAATAAATGTTTATTCTGGATGAATTTAAAACATAAATTGTTAGAACATTAATTGTCTGTTGCTTCAGGATTTCGGGAATTCCTCCAATTCGCAGCCAAATTGATAAGCGAATTTAGCCGTTTGGCTTTCGGTTTATCAGTTCGTGGTTCGAATCCCAACTAAGGCATGGATATTTGTAATGGTATGGAATGTACTCTAAATTGTAATGTACGGTTTTATTAGCAATCACGTGCAGAAAATGACCCTCAAGAGTCACCAAACCATCTATTCGCAAGCGTTTTAAAAATATCACGTACTGGTTGCTATTCTAGATTATTAAAGGCCTCGGTGGTCTGGTTAGTGCGTTCTTCTCATTATCGGCAGGAAGTAAGTTCGAATCCCGACTTAACCGAGAGGTTTACTGAAAGCAGCTAGGTATGGTGAAATAGATCGTGGTCGCTGTGGTCTCCAAATGATGCTTCTTGAAATAACAGAGGAAATATAGGGGATCTTCTACTTGGTTCCTCTTTGCTCCTGTCGACGGGTACTGTTATAGTCCATTTTGTGCAATTTTGGTATCGTCGATACATTTCTGGTAATTTTAATTTTTAGAATACACATCACATCCATTGTCGTTGATATTATCAATAAAATATAAAAAAAATCATTGAATATAATATTGTTAGCAGTCGTAGCGTTGCCCAGAACCTAAAGATCGACCCTTAAGCAGTTTTAAACCATTTATGCTAAGCGAATCAGAAACAAGTTACATAAATTTCGTACAAAGGACATTACGTACAAATAATGAATTCCTTTTTCTCCAAACTAATGTATATTTATTTGCATTGCAACTGAACTATTTAAAAAGAATCTTTTTTTCATATGAACAGTGTTTCTTCCTCTAAATCAGGAGCATTGTATATGCTTATGACTTTTATTTTTAAAATTAATATCAGTAGTGTTTCTTTTTATGTATTTTTCTTGAACTATTATAAATAACCATGGTAAAATTAAGTTAAATTTTACTTATTTTTTTTAAGTATTTTACTTAAAATACTAAGCAATCTAAACTACTGGTGTTAAATCCCAGTTTATTTGTTGTTCAGCGATCACTCTTTGAAACTTTACGAATTTTAAATCAGAACGGAACCCACAATTAAAAATGAGTTCTGTATTTAATATCCATTCTCTAAATGATAATTGAATCCACAACGAATTAAAGTAAAGAACAGATCATGAACTATTTAGATATCAGATTAACTTTTCAGATGTCTAATTCTTCCAAAATGTCTTCATAGTTTTAGTCAACACCGAAAAATTATATTTTGTTGTTATGTTTAAACTTTATCTCCTTAATGTCAGACTAGTCAATTCTCAATTACTCTTGAAAATTATCGTTTCTCTTAGCTTTAAATATAATTGGTCTTCTTCGGCTCCGAATGATTTTCCAGGATTACAGCTGCATCATTTGGTTTTTAGTTCTTCCATCTTAAAACTCAGGTTTATGCATTCTTAGAAATGACTAAATATATTTGTAATCATTCCTGAAATGAAAATTGTAGGGTTTATAACTGAGTGGTCCTTAAGGAAAAATATGTGGTGAGATATTCAAAACCTGTACCTTGATGCATCCAAGAAATATGATTTTATTTTAAGCCATAAAGACGAATAAATCCTCACTCAAAAAATAATCATTCTGAAGAAAAATTAACATAATATAGCCACTTAGCCATTACAACAGAAATAACATGCATAATTCAGATGTAATTATATATATATATATATATATATATATATATATATATATATTCAATAACATATTTTTTTAAATCAAATATATTTTCGTTTCGTTGATATAATTATTTGTTATTTAATATCAGTTAATTTTTACAATAAAACTCATAATTTTGTTAATGAGATTTAATGTTAAATTACAATAAATTTTAAATTTAAAAAAATTTTTGTTTCTTATTTGTCATTATCAATGAAGGTCAAAATCATCGGGCCTGCACTACAATAAATAAAAAATTAACATTGAAATAAAATTAATTAAATTATTGTCTACACTGATTAAGGTGCTGTTACATGCCAATATATGACAATATCAAATTATTAATTAAATAAATTATTAGAATGAATAACATTTTAGAAATTAATTATACATGATAATATCATACATAATTTTTTTTAATTGATAAATTTAAATTGTATCATCATTGACGTAGTTGTTAAAAAAATGAGAAAAACTGCTTATAAACACTTGCTAAGCTGTAAGAACAGTATAATATTTCATACATATATATATGTGTGTGTGTGTGTGTGTGTCGTCATACTCTCAGATTTATAAGTAATCCACTAGTTTTCGCGAGGCAGGGCTTCCAAGAGGAAGTTTACTCGGGAAAGCTATCGAATTACATATAAACATGTGTAAAAAGTGTACACAGCTTTGGAAAAAAATTTGTAATTCGGAAAAAAATACCATTTATTATTTATTTATTGGATTATTAAATTAATTATTTGTTTGCGTAGCATTGTGGAATATTATTATATACTTAGATTTATTGAAATTCGTGGACCCCGAATTCTTCCAAATGGGGATTCGGCATGTTCTGCACCCCGAAACGAGATCCCCCATAAAGATCAAATAAAAAAAAACTTGAATGAGATGTAAAAAACTTGATAATTCCATTAATAGCCACGAACTTATTAAAAATTGATTTCAAGATACCGATCATTTTTTTTTAATTCATTTCCCTTAAATGACGTACTAAAAAAATTGAAATGAGTTCAGTCTCTTGTTGACAACCAATACATTTTTAAACTGGAAAAGATTAAAAAATATTATTTATTTTAGAAACAAATTGCAAGGGAATGTAGAAAAGGATATCTGTTGCCGTACCTATTTTTTCTACCTCTAGAGGTCACGCATAACTTAAAAAATTTAAGGGGGTGGTGACAAGAGAAGTTTTTATCTTTTCTCCACCCCCTCCGAAACGGTGTGCTAAGGGAAATTAATCTTACAACGAGTTCAGATCAGAGCATATTACGTTTAAATTATTATCAAACACCGCAAGCAAAATTTCGATTTGATATAAGCCATGTTTTAAGTTAACAAGGATCAACATCCTCTTATAAATTTCATTCCATTTAATGCCTCGTTCAACCCCTGTCAAAAATTTAGCATAGCCTCCCAAAATAATTTTTTTTTTGATAGAACAAAATATCAAAGATAAAATTTTAACAATATGACATCATTCCTTCCAAGAAATCGACCCAAAAAAGTAAAAGACGTTTTTGCTTCATTTGGTCAAGAAGAATCGCAGAACATTCGATTAAGATATGTGTTTTCTATTTCTAGCTATTTTTTGAATGATTATTTTGTTTGTAAAGTATTTTTAACTTTGAATCAATTGATTTACTTGTTTATTCATCTCAAGCTGATATACAACCACATCATGAAATTGTCAACTTAAATTAATGATCTAAATAAACAATTTTATTTTCTGAATAAATTCTGTATATTTAAAAATGGAATAAAATTAAAATTGTGCATGCATGTTTATTTTAAACTTATTTTATGTTAAATATATTGGGCTCTCAAGATATTATAAAACTATAATTATAAATAGTTTTGTCATAAAATTATTTTGAATTCTTAAACATTGAGTAGTATTTAAATTATTTTTTAACAATTCTTTTTTAATTATGTAGAATTTTTGGAGCACAAAATTTCACCTTTAAAAAAAGCATAAATCTGAAATTATTTGATCGATACTTCACGACATCACTACAGTCATCTACAGTCATTTACATCACTACAGTCATCTACAGTCATTTACATCACTACAGTCATCTGCCGAAAAATTAATGCATTTCTTTTTCCCCAAACTAATATAATATTAACGAACAAAACAGTATGTTAAATAAAAGGAAATTTGTTTAAAAAAATGTTTGAAGCAGCTTAAATATCGTAGGATATAACAATTACAGACATTTTCGAACTTGAAAACCAATGCTAAAAATGACTAAGAAACTGTAATTTTTAAATGTAATAAAAACATAATTAAATTGTTTTGAGAGAGATTTTGGAGTAGCAGAACTTCTGCATGATGACTGTGAAATATTTACAAAAAAGTATTCAAAAAGAAATTCTTTAATATTTACTAAATGTACTTCATAGTTAATTAAAAAATTAATAATTTTTTAATTTTCATGAGAAAGCAGTGAAAATTTTGTTAATTTACTCTATTTTTAACTTCGATTCTGCTTGATATTATTCCTAGAAAAGTAATAAAAAAAGAGAAAGATTTTTTTATTTGATGAGAGCAAAAATGAGCAAGGAGGGAAGTTGAAATCCCCCCCCTTCATTAGTGGATCATAGGGTCCATATGTTCAGTTTCTTCTTCCATTCATTCAACAAACAAATAAATGAACATTTTGGTTACGTTATTTTTTATTCAAGTTAAAGGCGAGATTTTCTAACATAAATTTGTTGCTTTTTGTAAGTCTATTTTTTCTTCAATGCCTTTTAATTTACAATAAATAATTTCATATTTAAATATTATAAAAAGGAATAAAAATTAAGAAAACGCTTGATTAATGATGAAACAAAGAGTTTACAAGTATAATTGAGAAAATGATATTTTTGTTATAAATAATAGTGACAAACTTGATAATATGCACACAAATTGTGTCTACACGAAGAATATACTATTAAGGATTATTACTCTACAACGTATGAGACAAAGCATAATGTATACAAGGAAGAAGAACGACATGCATTGGCTGCGAACTTTAAATATATATTAAAACAGAAAAGCGGTATGCCTACTTAAACCTCCCGAGGTCACCTTTCTTATGCATACACTTCATACGCTACGTTGAAAAAAATAATGACTCAGCACTGAAAGCCTCCTCATTATAAAGTGTATTGTAGAGACTTTAAAAGGCATTAAATAGGCTGAAAAATATGAATCAATTCAACATTCCAAACAAACTGAACTGTGGAAAAACCCTGATATAAATGAAGAAGTAGAGGAACCTTATTAAATCGATTAAAAAGAATGTTTCTTTAACTATGTATTTATACAAATAATCTAGTTATCTAATAATTGCCGAGGTGGGCTTGTTGGTTAAGACCTCGTTATTGAAAGGCAATAAGTTCGAATTCCGACGCAATCGAAGACCCACCGTGTTCTGTTCGTGTAGTGGTGGCTAGGATACGTTAAATATTTTGTGGTAGTAATGTTCTCCGTGTAAAAGATACCTCTGGGAATAACAGGTCAAGTATTCGAAGGTATTCTGCTCTAAAATTGCTTTTAAATGCCAAAGGCCCACTCTCAGACTTATGATGGCTTACTAACTGGATGCCTCATTATATAAGGTGTCATCACTTCCACAACTTGTATTGTTGCAAAATGGAAATTCTAACATCTGAGCATTATATAACGTCAACAGATATTTAATATTTATCAGAAATCACTTTTGATGATTTCAACATTGAGGAAGATCTTAATATCTACTTTCTTTTTTTAAAAAAATAAGAAAGCGAAAAAATATTTATAGTACTCTGAAAAAACCATCAACTGAGTTGAAAGTCTCAAAAAAATGTTCAACTAATGGGAATTAGTTAACACCAATAATGACCAAATAAAATATAGGTTTGACAGAATTGTTATAAAAAGTTCCAGTAATATGCCTTCTATTCCATCGTCTCATTCATTAAAAAAGGAAAAATTGAAAATTCTTTTTAAATTTTTAATTGAAATTAATAATTTGCTGATATAAGGTTTTCGAGTGCTTTTGTATGGACAACTAAATCTGCTCCTAAACGAAACCAAGTAGAGTGACATTCGGCTGTATAAGATGAAGGAATACAGGAAAGTGGCATGAATTACAAAAAAATGGTACTAAATACAGGAAAATAGCATTTTTTTCTATTTGCAAAAGAAATTTTAAATGCTTTAAAAATTTTATATCATCTGCTAAATCAAAATTGAAAGAAAAATCTTAAGCTCAGAATTGTTGATGAAATTAAATGCTCTTTGATATTTGAAATATCATCTCAATACCTTGAAACTTAAACTCCTAGTATGAAATCAGATACTTATGAGAATCATAGTTGGTTTTCGAAATCTTTTAGATATTCTTTAAAAAAAACACTTATCTCATTCCCTTTGCTGTTACCAAGAAAAAAGAATACGAAACTAGATATTTCAGATTTCAATCCGCACAGTCAAAAAATAACAAAATTTTAAGTTAAAAGATTCAAAGAAACGTAAGATGATGCTTTACATAAAACTTCTTGGTGTTAAAATTTAAAAACAAGAAGTCATTCCAAAGAAACTAGGAAAAACAAAGTCATTCTGTCTAAGCTTGAATTTGCTTTTTAATTTGTTTTGTGCGATACCCATACCCATACTGCTCAACGGTCATGAGGTACAAAATATTTTCAGATTTTGATATGATTCTTTAAGTGAAAGAACAACCCAACAATGAAAGACGAAATGAATTCCGGCATTTTCTAACCAGATGTTGAACACGATTTTTTAAGTAAACATATTGTCCAACAATGATCGATGAGGGGAATTCTAGTATTTTATGATCAGATGTTGACCAGATGTTGGACATGAGTCTTTTAAAAAAGGAACTGTCTAACAATAAAAGACAAGGTGAACTCAGGCATTATATAACTAAATGTTGGACAAGGTTCTTTAAAATAAAAAAGAATGGTCAAACAATGAATAATGAGATGGATTTGGGCAATTTTTAATCAAATGTTGGACATAGTTCTTTTTTTAAAAAAAAAGAATGGTCCAACAATAAAAGACGAGGGGATTTTCGGGAAGAGATTCAATTTAGATACTCTTAAAACTGAATTAGATTTCTTCAACATACTTTTCGTGAAAAATATTTATCTTCAACGCAATTTCTTTTGTTTTTTTTTTATTTTTTATTTATTTTTTTCCAATTTTTAAGTTTTAGCGAACTTTGCCTCATTAGTCATAAAGTTCATGAATTACTGGAAAAAGTCTGCAATCAAATGAAGAAATGCATTTTAAATAAAAGATTTGTTCTTTTTGACCAGGGATTCAATCCTTCCTATTTATTAAAACCTTCTTCTGTAATACTAAGTAGTCTGTTATTGCATTTATTCAAAGCTTAAAACTCGAGATTAGTCCTCTTGAACTGAAATCCTAACTCATCCCATTATATATCACCTAAGAAAAAAGAAACTGAATGTGACACTGCACCCATCGAGGGGCCTTCAGTGCCCCATATCTGTTTTCTTGACAGAGGATTTTGGAGTGCGAAGCATATGTCTCGGTTAGGTGGTCAGCCTAACGTGAAAATACCCTGATTCCCCTTAGTTCCCAAGCATGTTTAGTACTGAGTTTTATCAACCCACTGAAGCGATGAAAGGCTGAGTTGATTTTTCCCAATCTGACGATAGAACCTCAGAGTTGTGCGTTAGTATAGCGAAATGCTTCCACTATATCATCTAAGATACAACAGTTATTTTCATAAGCTAAAAGGACATGGTGGAATTGTAACTATAGCAGGCACATCGATTTTTTGCTTTATACATATCAATCATTGTAAGTTTTCTCGGTATTGTTTTAAATGGTACGTTCGTCATGTAAGCTCTATAAGAAGCAATATTGTTTGAATATTGGTGATCTATTAATAATGAAACAGGCATCATTGAAATTGATCTAAAAATAATCTCAATAAAACTCAACATTGTCCACTGAGATATTCCATTTGAAATTGTAGTTTTTTCTTCACAACTATGTTGTTGAATCAACAAAATTTAATTTTCCTGTACTTTTGAAGCTTAAAATAACCAAGTCATTAATAATAAAAAATTGTTTTTTTCTGAAATTCTGGATATGGTATACTTCTTAATCTAATTGGATTCACTCTTGTTGTGTTACCTGATAATGGCTAGTCAGTTGGAGTTAAAGATAGCTTGAATACAAATTCTTGGAAATGCATCGATTTTTATACATTTTTATGTTGGCATTTAGTTATTTACATTTGGACATCTATATGTTTGAAAATTAGAATTTTATGTTTCTTCACATTAGAGTATTTCTAGAAACTGTAATCATGTCATTTAGTTTCTGAAACTAGTAAAATTTAAATATAGTTACGAAATTATGTATACATTTTTAAACATAAATTTGGATGATTAATTTTAATGATAAATGTACTAAAATATAACATATTTTAATAAACTGAATGTTAATCGAAAATATGTTTTAATTAACTGAATGTTAAAGGAAAATAGTTTTCAAGACAATACATAGTACCAGAGAATGAGAGTCCATTAAAATTAAACTGCAGGAAATTTTTACTAAAAATTTCTTTCAATTTGAATTTAAAATATTGTTTTATACCAATCATTATCTTCACTTTTTTATAATTTGAATACTACAAAATGTACAAAAATAATTTTATATAAGAAATTTTTATTACTTGATTTAAAAATATATTTAATTACGTATTAGATTTATAGTGAGAGAATGAAACTGAAAAGTAGAATTCTTTAAAAACAATGTGCTGAAATGATATTGGAGAGTGTAACATATCAGAAATATTTCCGTTTAGTTAGATACTTAAAATATATTTAATAAAACACTATACACCAATGATTGACACCGTCAAAATTATTTCAGTTGCAAAGGTATTGAGAGTAGTTTGTGCTCAACCTTTAATTTCCTTGTATGTTTTTTAATGTAATAATTACTTTTCTTCTATTAAATTTTTTGTAGAAAAAGGCATTTCGTAATATTTAAGACAACGCTTTTGATACGAGTATCGAATCACTCATTTTATTGTTCTTTGTACAAAAGATTCAGTTCTATCGTGTTAGGCCGCTGCAGTCTGGTATATAGGGTTTCGATTTGGTAAGTTGAGTTCCGTCCTTGGCAGCACACCAGCAGAATCCTTCTCTACACTGCATGTATGCATAGTCGCCGTTATCGTCACAGATGGGCACAAAATCATTTGGACTACCTAAATTTAAAAAAAAACAAAACATTTCATTAAAAAGGTATCTCCAAGATAAAAAATAATAAATTATATTACGTTCATTATTCAGAATGTGCTGATTATTTGCTGCCGTTCAGCAGTAATTTTTTTGCTTGCAAATATTCCTTAGATAGGGATAATTACAGATATTCCTTAAGTTCAATTTTTGGAGTAATTGTTCGTCGGTTAATCATATTAATAAAAGCAACAATCAATGATGTAAAAGCAGTAACGATTAATATAACACAGCCACTATGTATGTATTGTATGTAGAGATTATTTGTGTTTCAGTATTTTTTAATGTTCAAATATATTTAAATAGTATAAATATAATTGAATCAATTTAACCAGAATTTAGCTACATGATTCTAAGGAAATTATGAGATAAATACTGATTATAAAATTATAAATCTTCTTTTATTACAGAGTTACCCATAAAAGTATGGAATACAATTCAAATAATAAAACTGACAATTGAGGAAATATACTTTCCCATTATTTTTAAATAATTAATTTAAAATTATATAGGAGTAGTAACTTTTAGCGTTGCTTGTTGGTATAAAATGAGTTGGTTCGTATAAGCAACAAAAGGAAATAACTTAATTATAAAAAATGGTTTAATGGTGAATTTTGAACATTTATTCAAAATTACATTAATTAAAATTATTTTTAAATAAATTTTCTAAATTAAAAATTTTTTTAAACCATTCCATTTCACTTTAGAGTTTAGTTTTAAATGACAATATTAGTCAACCCATAATCATTAATAAATTGTTTTAAATTAATAATCATAGCAGAAAGCAATAAAGGAAGAATTTTGTACTTATGACGGTCCATGGACGCCAAATAGGAAAAGCACATTTAATAATGCACTAAGAAAAAAAAAAGTATTGAGAAATTAATATTTGAGGGCTTGAAGCGCTTGGTAAGATTTTTCAAATCAACAATTTCGTTCATTTAAATAACAATTGGCAAACAAAATTTTTTTGAAACATTTTACAAAATGAATGAATGTTTATCTAAACATTATTGATAAATATATATTTTTTTAAAAATATATAAATCATTCATATTGTTTGGTTTTAATAGGATGGTAAATTTCATGATATTTCAAATAAAAACTGCCTTTGTTACTTCAATTATTTTACAAGCTATTATTTTCTTTTCTTTATATCTGTTGTTGCAGATTATTCATTTTCAGGGAAGTCAGCGTATCTTATTTATATTATATGTAAACAGTTGTTTTTATTTTGCTTAATAAATGTTAAATTTATAAATTGTAGTTTACTCAATGCACAAGGACATTCTACACTGAACCTCTACTACATCATTTTCATCTAATATTTTTCCTTCAAAAATGTACCTAATAACATAGATGAAAAAATACACTGAAATAAAAATTCCTTTTAACTTAATATACTGTTAGAAAAATGTTTTTAATCAAAAATCAATTTCATACCATATTGAGAGACCACTGTTCGCTGTAACAAACAAGGTTTCATGTCATTCATACCGGCGGAGGAAACGTAAGCAATGAGGCAGAAAAATGCTATAACCAAGAAGCCTCTCATGTTTCTTTCCTGCATTAATAAAAATAATAATAAATAATTATTTTATCATATCTTGCTTTTGTAATTTTTTCATTTAATTAATTGAATACCTGTTGTAAAATCTTTTTCATCTTACATATTCTTTGATCAACATTAAATCATGATTTTTAGTAGGCTATTTTTAGGCAATGTTATCCTTGGTGAACAAAGCAAATAAGACATTGTTGAGGTTAATGATTTATTACACAAAAATTTCTGCATGGTGTTGAATGACATAAGGAAACAACTAAATAATTTAAAATTTTGATTATCACTCTATTAAAAACAAATTAGAAAATGGCTACGGTATTATAATAGTCCACGAGTTACAAAACTTCTACAGAAATGTTTGGAACTTAAAAATTTAATTAATTTTTGTAAAAGGTTCTAAAATCTGAAAGTCTTCAAGAACTTTGTTAGCATATCAAATAATAAATAATTTTCGGTTAAAAAAAACTACCAGAAAGTAAAAACCTTAAAAATATTACAAATTTTATTTCTAAATTGTCTTATAAGCACTAAAAATAAGGCGTAGGCATATGATTAATTTTTTAAATAATTACAAATTACAAAAAAAAAGAGATAATACCGTGTTTTTATTAACGAAACTTTCTCAAGTTCATGATATTTTTCTTAAATAAAATTTTATCATAAAGAATTGCTTGATCCATTTAAAGAAATTATAAATATTTTCTTCAACAATTATTATATGAATAGTAGTTCTCTTAAAAATTTCTTACTGAAAGAATTTAACTAAATTGAAACTGTCCGATCAATCTTGAGATTTGCAATAAACATAGCTCTTGGCGATATGATTGCATGCATAAGACAACATTAAAAGAGATAAATATTTATAAATCTTCAAGTAAATTTTTTCTAAATAATCTAATTTGTTGAGATTCCGTCATTTTTGATGAAAAGATCATTTTTGTCATTCGGAAAAAATTCTTAAACAATTTAGTAATTGATAAAATTACTGAATTACTTAAGAATTGTGAAAAGAATTGAATGTTTCAATCTAGAAATTATAAAGAAACTATTGTTAGAACCATTTTTGTCTAGATAGGATATCCTCGATTCGATGTTTACCACAATTGAAAGATAATTTAACAATTCTTTGAGAATTCTTTCAGACAGCAATTGCAGAAGGTTTCCTTCGAAAAGAATACCCAAATATTATTTAAAAAACTGGACTTTTGATCTTTAGTTCAATAATAAGTGAATTCAAATCTTATACTTCAGAAATATATGTTTGCAGTAGTATAAAATGCTCATTAAGCATTAACATTTGATTATGTTAACTCTCTGGGGAAATTTGTGAATAACAAAGTCAACATACAAGACGATAATATATTCTGGAAATAAAATTTTTCAGCGCTCTCAGGTAAACAAAAAATTGCATGATATCAAATCTCCCGAAATCTTTTTCATTGTAATTGGACAGAAACTCTGAAATTTTTATTGCAAGATAAAAATGTCAAATACCAAACAGAAGATTTTTATCTTTAACTGAATGAAACAAAAATTTGGTTTTATTTATATGCCAATTAAACACTTATTTCTTAAGAGGATAATTGTATTAAGATCTACAGTTTAGAATGTGATATTAACAAAGGAATTGAAATCTGTTATTCATTGGAAAAAAACGATTTGGTTGGTTTTGCATCTATCAAAAGTCTTGTTTTGCAGAGACCAATGCATACAGTTTAGAAAAAGATTAGCGATGAAATAAAATCTTTTTAATTATAGTGAAGTTCAATTTATTGATGAAAGATGATTTTATTATTTGATTTATCATTCAAAGATCATCATCGCTCACAAGAGCTTATTAGACTAGCTCGATAAAGAAATTGCATTAATGGTAATAACTATAAGTAAAATTTCTATTTTAATAAGTCCTTATTTTGGTTTAAATTTAAGTGAATTATTAAATGAATAGTTTGTACTGCATGTATTCATACACATATATATATATATATATATATTAATTCAACACAATTATCACTATCAAATTATAATATTGATAATAATAAAAGTCAGGGCAATAAAAATTATAATAAAGAAGTTTTATAATACTACAAATTTTAATATTATATTACCCTCAAATTACACCTTTACAAAATACTGATCACAGAACATCTATAAAATTTGTGAACTTACTGATATATACTTCCAAACAAGGTTGTATCTCTGTACTAAATTAGTAATAACAGTATCCCTAACTACAAACTGAGCTATATGTACCCAAACTTTTCCATAAAAAACAATTTTTGGTTGAACTTCATCCCTAAATAACTAAACAAGAATAATTATTTATTCAGATGTTGCAATTTGATTTACATTCTGCATTTAAAAATTGACTGGCTTCTGATAACGATAAAAATATATCAACTGCATCGACAGCAATTGTTTCTCAGGTGGAATCTCTTAAAGTTTACTTACCGCAGATTTGTTGCAAAATAAATAGTTAATGTTGTTTGAGTATAAGTTACAAATCATATTTTTTGATGTTTATATTTGAAATATAACGAAATCATTAAAATATTTATCAAAATAAATGATATAATTTTAACTATTAGAAATAGCAGAACATATTTGCTTTGCTTTGAATCATGGTACATGCTATCTTATAAATTAGTTATGAGAACTTCTTTTTATTGCAGTGCATCATATATGCTCGACTTCATAAATGTAAAGCAATCATTTGTTTGTTTTGGATTTACGAAGCCAAAATTTCTGCTATAATTTTCTTCTAGTTTTTTGTTATTAAATAACATTTGACAATGAATGAGTTTTCACTTAGACTTCAGAAACCTAGAGCTATTAAAAATAAATTTTATAAAATAGTAAATTTGAATACGCGGTGGGGAGAGGAATTTATTTCATTTGAATTTTGATTCAAAATGTTCAATTAGGTTACTGATATTACCTTATATATATAAGGGAATATCAATAACCTAATTGAATATTTGAATATACATATATATATAAATTCGAAACATGAGATAAAAGTTCAACCAAATTAATTTAGAACACTTTAATTTTAAAGATTGTCCTATGTGTAAAAACTTCGATGTCAATAATTAAGGAATGAACAGTTTTTATACATTATGAGGATCTTTCTCAAATATTTTATTAAAAAATAAAAATACAAATAAACTGTATTCTAAAAAGAGAGATTTTCTATAAGCATGATTAAAGTGTAAATTAGTTTAAGGCATTTCTAATAGTTATACTTTTGAGATTTTACGCCACAAAAGATAAACATTTGGAATCTATCTACTATAGAACTGAATCTGATTTAATATTTTAAATGCTATAGCATTCTCTCAAATAACTTTAACAAATACGCTCACAAGCATAGTTTTAAATTCTACTTAGTGACGCAAGCAATGACTTTGCAATGTTAAAAATTGCGACAAACGTGTGTCCATTATAAGAGGAACTTAGTTGTAGGATTTCAATATTAATTATTGATTGAATTCAGATTTAATTACTGCTTGTGCAAAGAATGAACGACTATTGAATGGGATAAGAGACAACTAGATTTGTGTAACAAGATAATAATAGAATGAAACAATTATTGTGGAGAAAAGTTTTCACTATCCAAGCTTTTGTTCAAATTGGAAATTTCCGACTATATATATATATATATATATATATATATATATATATATATATATATTTGTCAACTGCCAGCCATGCTTGCAATATGGGGTGCGCTGCTCTACTTTTCCTCAACTGAACCATAATTTGCTGTGGAGTCCGACTTCCTCAGAACACACATGCCATGTACTCGTTTATAGGGTAGGCAACATTCATACTTCTTGTATACAAAAGGACAAAGACAGGAGAGGGAGAAAGAGAGAGAATATCCATGCTTGAACCGAGATATGAACCCAGACCTCCCTATGCGCAGTCAAGCCCGCTGATCACTTGACAGATTGGGCGGCATCCGACTACATAGTAGGAATTAATGAAAGTTTTTTTCACAAACCTAGTAAATAGAATACTCCGTTAGGGAGTTTTTGGCTCTAGTATGTAATTTTATTTCTTACAAATTTTTTTTGCGTAAATAAGTTTTTTAATTGTTATTTAAGTAATAAATAATCTTAAAACAACTTGATGAATACTAATAACTGTAAATAAACTGTGTCACAAACTCCTTAATTGTTTGCCTTAAAACATATATTTTCATTAATCGTGCATTGAGAAACAATCTAAGAGACTCAGTGGTAATTTAGCTGAGTTTGAATCAATTTTCCTGAATGGCAGATTTTAAATTACGATTTCTGAAATTTATGAGAGATCTTAAATGTACTAAACTAGATTCCAACAATATGGCATAAGAGCGGTTTTGATTTTGTCTTCCATTTAATTCAGCTACGCTGCTGGACAAATTTTGCTGACACATTCATAACCGAGGAAAATAAAAATTGAAAGTAAGAGACAATGACTTAAAGATTATTCTGAGCAGTGCGACAAGTGTGAGTACTTTTAAATGTTGGGAGAGCATAACCAAGGAGATAAAAATATCCAAGTACATCCCTAGGATGTGTGAATGAATCACCCACTCAAAACTGAGTTGAAATTATTAAATTGAAATGAACAAAACAAATTCGATACCAAGAAGCTCTTAATAGAGTGTCTATGTAGAAAATAATTCGTTAGATTTTTTGTGTTTGGTTATCAATATTGAAGAAATTTTTGTTGAAATATTCTGAAATTACCATGTTTGGATGGTTGAAAGTCTTAGATTTGTAAGTTGAAAGAAACTGAGAATTACATTAATCTTTACATTTTTACAAATGAAATTTAATCTTTACAACATCTAGTGCACAGTCTAACAGCCTGAATAACTTGGTAAGACATTTTATAATCGACTGTATAAATTTCCTTTCGGTAAGACTTTTTGTAGATAGTGAGTTGTATTCACAAATTCGCAAGGAAGAAAATCTGGAAAACTCTCACTTGCCCTCCCCTACAGATGTGCATACATAAGCCCCAAATGCAACATCCATCGTCCGTTGCACAACAGTGGCTGGGATCAGATCAGGGACCTCATACTCTGAAGAGCGCTGCTCTATCACTAAACCAAAGTCAGCTTTATCACAATCATGAAAAAATTGAAGAACCTTCTTTGTGATAGGGCATTATGGGACGCTAATGCTGGTTATACTGAAATAGTGGGAAATGACTGTATTTGATTGCTATCGAAAATCCAATAAGTTCCTGATATTTTGCCAAAGGAATTGCAGTGCATTGTAATAGTATTTATTGCAACAACAAGATGTCATTTTAAAAATCAATATACATACTTGTAATACTTTTTTTAAGGGAAAAAATATTTACTGAAGCCTTTTTATTTCAATGATTACTATATTAGCTCACACTTTCTCTATATATACTTTGTTCAAATTTTCAATTGTTCATTAAATACTTTTTATTCATCTATTGAAGTTAAAATATATTTTTAAACTTGTTGAGTATGACACTTGATACTAATACAGTTTTTTCAAATATTACTTCTTTAATTAATTTTAGTTTTGTATAAGATAAAAACTTACTGGAATATTTCGGATTTCCTATATTTCGATTAATGAATGTGATTCACTGTTTCTAAAAAGTCCTCTCACAAGGCAAAACGCTGAAAATTTTCAAATGCTTAACAAGGACCTTCAAAAGTTTGGTTATTCACTTAGAGTAAAAGAGATGTAGTTAGATGACAAATATTTATTCAAAAGAGTTGTTTCTATTTACTTTAAGTACATCATATTATTAGGAACTAAATATTTCCTCATACTCATCGCTTTCAGTCTAGTAACTGTGGTATTCCTGGGATAGTATAATTGTGGTGATAGTATTAAAATGTAAGTTTTTGAATCTAAATGTTTATTTGGATAATATCAAACAATGAAAAGTTCATTTAGGATAACTGTAACCGTGCAATTTATTTGCAATGGAGAAGATCAAATATTACATTAAAAATAAAGAACATTTCACTTGCTACACATAGAATATCACCATAAATAATACTTTAATGTGATATATATGACAAAAATAATTATTTTTTACTATCGAGAATGGCTGTGAATATAAGAAACTGTGCGTAGAAAGAATAAGTTTAATATCTCTGTAAAAAAAATATTCCATTTACTGAAGAGAAAACTGGCAATCAACCTTTTCTAACAGAGAAAATAAGCAGCGAATAAATGCTCATTCATGCCATATTTTTTTATGTCTAAATAAAAATAGGATTAAGTTTATCGTACATATACGGCATTTAAATATGTAAATAATTAGTGTACATATATAGAAAGCAAAGCTATGGATTTGATTATAAATTTTATATTTCTATTATATTATCAAGTGAAAATGAATCTACATTTCATGTTTTCCTTCATTCTAAATTATTACAATCAAAACCAGATTTTTTTTGCAGTTTATCAAAATTTGTAAGAATTTCTATCTTTTTTCAAACATTATGCTTTCTTTCATTAATATTTATTTTGTAGCAAATGAGAAAAATAATTGGTGAAATCTTTAAGAATTTTTTCCTGTGGAAAAAATAAACAGAATCCCATACAAGATAGATTTCTAGATAGCTACAAGAGATATAATATAATAAACAATTTATGCATACCATATTCATAGGGTGTGTCATCATCGTTTCGAATGTAAGTGAGTGTTCGTAATTTCACAACAGGAACAAATAAAAATCCTCAAATTTGTTAAGTTGCAAATAATGATCGTGCCATTACACCTGGTAAAGATTAGGATGACGAATTATTTTATGTCCTCCAGCCACCAGTAGAGAAAGTGAACTAATAAACAATTCTCCTCTTGCATAGGTATCCAACTCTTAATCCTTCAGTAATAAACATATTATCTTAACACAAAAAGCTACCGATGCCGGATACCATGATAATAGTAAACATTTTGATAATTGAGTAAACTATATCTTCATTTTTATCCATGAAATTTTTTGTTTATATAAATACTGGGTAATTTAAAACTAATCTATAAGTATTTTGTAACTATTTATGGAAAAGAATTCATCAAAAGATTAAAATAGTGTGTAGAAACTTCAAAACTTTGAAAACATATATCACAGATGCATCTCTTGGTCACACTGGCAACATATAGACGGTAGTTTATTTCATGTCATAAGCATGGGAAAGCAGTTTTTGACGCAATTGAATTAAAAATTCATAATTTGAGTTCTTCAATTGTTCGTAAAAAGTACTTACACTCTACTTTCACTCAATCCTATAGATGAAAATCATAGGGTTATATCCGGTAACTTCGGTGGCCAAGACCTTGTCGGCTAATCCACTCCGACTGATGATTTGAAAGATGTTGATTTAAAAATGTGCTTGTTTCCCATAACCACGACATTTGAAGATCTCAAAGTATGACCTTGAGATGCATTTCCGTCCGTGACAACAAAAGACAAACTTCAGATTGTGCATAGCAACACATAAACAGTAGCCTATATGTTGCCCGTATGACCAAAGAAATTCGCATCTTTGAGGCATGTATTCAAACTTTTGAAGTTTCGTCTATATTTTTTGTTAATTTCATCAAAAAGTTCTTTTTCTTTAAATTTTCATAGCCATTTTTAATCAAATCTATGTAGAATTACTTTGCATCTTATGTATCAAAAGATTTTTTTTAATTTTATCTTGATATAAATAAATTTAGTTATTATAAGGAAAATAACAACTTGTATATCAACAAATATGGATACGCTTTATTATTTCAAAATATATTTTGGCATATTATTAGATGCAGATTTTTTGATTTGAAAGATTTTTTGGTAGTTATTTTCTCTAAGTTAAAAAATTAAATTAGAGAAAATAACAGAATATAATTGAAATTAAATTATTATAATTCAGTGGTATTCAACTTACTGATTATTCATTTTATTAATTTATACAGCTAAATTACACTTTAAGAAAAATTATATGAGTTAAATACCATTTCAGACATTACTTAAAAATTTTCGACCCAATTCCACATCGAAATTCGATTAAAATTTTAAGAAAATTTTATTATTTTAAAATAGTTTCTAAAACACCAGCAATAATAATGAAAATTAAATCTGAAAATTAGTCGATTTCATCAAAATAATTGTATTCACAGATTTTTTAACTTTGATTTATTATTATAACATTTATTATAAATTAATTAAAATTTTTATGTTAATCATTTGGATCACCATTAATGACAATTTTTTAAATAAATAAGAACGGAATTAAAATCGATTTACAAATGGCACCTTACTTTAAAACCAATTCAAAACATTTCATAAAAAATATTTTTCTGCTAATATTGCATGTAAGAGAAAAACAATTTTTCATAAAATTTATTTTAAAGAGTTCTTTTTAACTCAAATTTTATATTCTAAATGATTGATGTAAAATATTTCAAAAACATTTAAGCTAGATCTATGGAAAATTTCTTTTGTCATATTTTTTATATTTTATTAATAAAATCACATCTTAATTAGAAATTTTATTTTTGTTTGGTTAAACTTCAACATTTTCCTTAGGAATAATATTTTATTTATATATTTGCATGTCTATCAAAGTTATGTTCTGTTACTTTTATATTATATATTAATTTGTATTACATAATTTCTCAATAATTTACATATAACTTTTCTAAATAGAAAAGTTTGAATATTAGGTAATAAGAAAAGTATTCCACAGTTTTATCGATTTTGGTGTTAAAAATTTTTTAACTTTATTCAGAGTGATAACAGTTTAGCATAATCGCTTCAGTTGATTATGTAAAAATACATGTATAGTTTAAGCTATGATAATAGAAATGGCTAAAAATAATAAACTAAATTAAACATATACAAAAATACATACTACACTGTCTACCAATAAGTATTTGGATATTTGTAGCAGAAAAAAAACTAACTTTATTCAAAATCAATAATTAGTAGAGCCTCCACCACAGGCAATTACAGCGTAAACTTTCCAGGGCATACTTTCCCCAAGTCTTTGCGTTACAAATAGTGGTATTGTCTTCCACTCAGCTTGGAGTAGACATACAAGTTCCTTCACCGATTTTGGAAAGTAGTGCACCTCATATTTCGGCACCATACCAAGCCTTGGTTAACCTCGAAACATGATAACTAGCATTGTCTTCCTGAAAGTAACAACAGTCCAACCCGTAAAATGCCACAACGTAGGCAGCACATTATCATCCAAAATGGTGCAGTAGACATCGATGTTGAACTTACCCTGAATGGGGACCAAGGGTCCCAGTCCATACCAGGAGAAACACCTCGAGACCACAATTTCACCGCCTACGAACTTGACTGCTGGCACAATACATTCTGGCAGGAGACCTTCTCCAGGCAGACACCAGACCCAGACACTGCCATCCGAACGGTAAAGGGTGAAACTTGATTCGTCGCTCCAAAGTACCCGTTTCCACTGATCTACGGTCCAATTTCGATGTGCTTTGCATCAAATTAACAGAGCTGCGTGGTTGGACTTTGTGATCGAAGGCTTGTGGGTAGCATAACGACCCAGAAAACATATTTTTTCAATGAATACCATCCGTAAAGATGCTTCCTTACGGATGGTATTCATTGAAACAATACTCCAGGATGCCTGTTAAAACTCTTATCGGATGAGGGCCATAGGTTGGGTGCGGTTCTTCCGAATTTCTCTGGATAGCACTCGTCGGTCTCTATCTCCCAGTTTCATTGGTCTGCCAACTCATGGCACATTCCGACAATCACCGCTCATGTTCCATTTCTTAATCATATAGGCCACTGTCGATTTTAGGCACTTCAGATCGCTAGATGTGTACCTTAAGGATCGGTTATACCTTTTTTTTTTTTTGTTATACACGATTTGTGATACACGATAATTATACCTTTTTCGAAATCAAAGAGCTCCGAACTGCGCGGCATCTTGTATACGACTAATGCGGATGCTGTTTCCTACACGATATATACCGGCGAAAGCCGTGACGTACCTCAAGACTGATGATAGCGTCATTTGCATAGGTGTCCAAACACTTATTGTTAGACAGTGTGTAATATAATAAGATTACTTATTTAATAAATGAACTATTTAACTTCAATATAAAAGATAGAATACTTAAAGAGAAGCTGAAAGTGGTAGAAAGGAATAAATTAGAATCCACATACAAATTGCATTCAAACTTTTTTGACCGGTAAAATATTATTGTAATACTTTTCGCTTGGAGTATTACTCTATGGCTGCCAGCAGACTTTTGTATCGATGAGTTCAAAACATTCAACTTTTTGATTTGTGACCTGATGTCATTAATGGCCTTGAAGAAACACACAAGAACCACCTGGTATAAATGGATCGTAACACCAGAGTCAGAAAGGTTGTTTGAAATCCAAAGGCTTAAGCAAAAAACAGCTATAAATCGTCTGCAACAGCATGGATTGTCAACAAGGAGACATGGTTACGAATGTGCTTCATGCAACATCGCAAATAGGAGCGCGTTCAATAACATGACCAACGATCAACTTGAGTTCAATAATGGCTTAACAACGAGTTTCTAAGCAAATCCTATTTCATTTCATACAGTCATGATAGCCACGTCTATACATTGTTGCATTGAGAAAAACCTACATTGCTAGCGTGCAATTGATATTTTTGTACTAGCGTATCACTTGGCATGATGATGTATGTGGTATGCTGTTGAACACCAGTCCTTGCCATCTTATTTCCATTGATAACCCTTAAAACTTTGAATTAACCGGCATATTTCCCTGAGCCTAACCAAGCGTTGGACTCTACCAGTTAAGTAGAAGTTACTAGGTGTAGGTAACTTCTACGAGTTAGGTAGAGGTTGCTAATTTTTATTAATTTAGAAACAAGGACAAAGCAGAAGACTTTTACAATACATGATGTGTCCCCCTTACATTATTGCGACCATTTGATCTCCGGTTAAGTCGGAATTCAAAGTCAGTGATCGCGCTACATTTCTGTTACATTAAAACTCGTTGTTCTATTTCTTAATAGAGCTCTGCGAAACATTCAAACTTTAAGCAGGAAAACTCATCATCAAACGTTTCCGATATTGTATGGGCCTTCCTTGATACAGAATAATTTTTATCTGTTGCCTTTTCCAGAAATTCCTCATGATCTCATTAATAGATAATATCTGATCTATAATTAAAGACCGACTGCTTTATTATCATGCTTCAGTTGCCATGGCGATAAACTGTTGTATTGTGTTGAAGTTAGATGAGCAGTTTTAATGTTATTGTTGGCAATGTCTTGGGTATAGAGTTCTCAAGATCTATGGTTCCAAATTTTTTGAAAAGTTTGTCGCTTGTTATTCCCAATACACTTATTCAATAAATTTCATTTTATTGTCAAAATTTCTTTCTAGTATAGCAATTTCAATAATCTTAGTGCAGTTTCAACCAGTTAAGTAAAAATCCAGCAGAATACTTCTGTGAGTTTTGCTGAAATCTCGTAGACAAATATTCTTACCAACTGCAGAAACCTTTCAAGCTATGCAAAACATACTTATATTCTCATACCTGTATAACATACATATCAGTCCCATATAAATAATTCGAGATCTGCTTTTTTATTTACCAGCTTATATGCCATTTAAAAATGTCACATTTATATGTATATGTATAAATATATTAATTTATTACTACTTATTCAAAAATAATGTAATTACTACAATCGAAACTAATATAAATGTATTATGATTTTTCATTACTTATCATAAATTTTACTATTCGCTTTATATAAAGACATTAAAATTTATACCTATACAACTTAAATATAAAATTTATTGACATACTAAATTTATTGTAACACTTAACAAAAACTATTTTGACAAATAAATCAAGATATTCATTGCAACTTAAATATGATTTTTTATACTTTTTGACATTTGTATTGCGTTAAGAGAGGCAAAATTTGATAGCTACATGATCTATTTTATTGTGAATTGACTAACTGAAAGTATTAAAAACTATTAGAAAAACTTGTTACCAAAAGAAATGTTTACACATTATGTGTTATAAATTTTATACTATAAAACATTATACACAATTTATAACAAATAAACAATAATTTTTCTAGTTTTCCTTTTTAGAGTTGTGTTGTGTAAAAATGTGTTAAAAATCATAAATTTTAAAAAAATGTAGGCAAAAACATTTACAGGAAGTCCTTATTTTTCTGAGCTATTTATAAATGAAAAATAGTTTTCGATTATGTTTAAATGAAAAACAGTTTTGATTTATAATGAAAAATTTGTCAGTTGTTAATTTATCAGCATTTCAAAAATTGATACATTTGAGTAATGCTCACAAAGTGTTATTGGAGATGTACTTTTTCATTTCATTTTAAAAATATCCAAAAAATTAATAAAAACAAAATAATACAAATTAATGACTGTATTTTCTTTAATATTAAACCAAAAAGTTCTTGAATTTTTCAAATCTTTATAATTTTTCAACTTCTTTCAAACTTTAATAAGAAAGATAAACGGGAAGAATATTCAAACATTTAAAAATGGAATTTGTACTTAAATGTTTGAATATTTTTCCATGCGGATAATGCTTCATTAAATTTAATATTGTTTCAATTTACAGAAATCAAATTATTTAAAGTTAGATATTTTGGAATAACTATAAAGAGCGTGTTTCATTTATTTATTTTTCGATTTTCCATTTAATTTAAATTAGACTTTCAAGAATTTTGAAGTAAAAATAACTATTTTTCTGAGACATTTTAAGCCTTCTGATGCAAACATATGAGACGTAAGCACAAAGACTTACTCTCCGAAAGTTAAAATAGCTCAAGGTCATATTGATAGTTATTTAAAGTGGAAATTGAAGGCATACATACACTGTGGCTTATATACACACCGAAACTAGATCAATAAAAAAAGTGTACAAAAGATAACTAATTATTAAAATTTCTGTTGTTTGATGAACCGTTGATTTTGCTACTAAATTGTAATGCATTTAGCTATATTATAATAGCAACTGGTTTGAATATGGGTGTTTTTTGGCTCAAGAAAAATAATATTGATAACAACTATCTAATTTTTTTAACTGATAGAGCCTTGATTAGATTAGTATTTATGAACGTGCCTTTTCAGTGAACTGTATTTATCCTATTCTAACATAAGGGCTATAATTTGATATGTCATGGATCCAATTCTAATAAACATGGTTTGAGAGCAATTTCAATCTTGGTTGTCATTCTACCGTCTGTTTTAGAACATGAAAGTTAACTTGTCCGAAATCTATTGTTAAAGTTCATTCGGAGTCTGTATGATACTCCAGGCCCGAGGTGAGAGTTGAATGTCCATGTTATTAAATTGATGAGTTAGAAGGATTGGTCCCTGAAAATCCCCAATTACTTGTACATTTATATGTACAACGTAAAATATCTGGTATTTAATTATATATCTCGTGAAATAAAATTATAGAATAAGAATTACCAAAAGCAAAGCTAGCATAATATTAACTATTGGAATATTTAAAATGGTTATACACTATAAGCGACATAATGTTAACACTAAAACTACCAAAAGGGGTCATTTGACCCATTTTCCCATTAATTTTGCCGAATAAAAAGAATCCCCGGTATGTTTAGTGTTAATAAAGAAAGGGTTCGAGAGAAAGCTTCTTATTTATACATTGATTAATCGAAAATGTGCGCTTATAGCCCTTCGAATTGATTTGTCACTCAACGGACATTTTCTGTTCACGATGGTTAATCAGATCAGAGCCTACTTTTTAAAGCACATATTCCAAACTACTATGAATATCATACTCAAAGTAAGATTTGAACTCATGAACTGAAGGAGAGATTGCGATCGGCTGCTCTTCAGCTTAGTATTCAATCATGTCGTTTATAAATAAAAAGTCTACGAATGTAATTTTTTATTATTTTTACAATTTTTATTATATTATTATTATATTTATATTATTATATTTATTATATTTTTTATATAAACAAATTTAAGTTAATTTAAAGGGTTTGGGCAGTACCAGTAAGAATAGGGTTTTCTCATTTCAAGAAAAAATTTTCAGTTTCACATAAAAAGTTAATACACTTTTTAATTATTAAATTTTTAATTTCACACAATTTAAAAATTACAAAATAACTTTGCAGAAAAAAATGCTAAACTAAAATTTATAGTACTAAAAGTTAAAGCATGAGCAATTTTAAAGGATAATAATTTGAACTAGAAAACTTAGTGAAATAAATATCCAGAAATTTTGTGTCGCAATTAATAAAATTTTATTATTTGGGACACACATATTAAATTTGTGTTAAGTTTCCATGATACACAAAAATGTTTCTTCACATGAAATGAATTTTTTACATAAGATACGCAAAAAAGGCAATATTTACAGTAATAGAGCCATATTCCTTGTGCATAGTTGTGGTTTCGAGTATAATAATTTGGACTTCAAGCTATAAGGTCTTATTCTTATGTTATATCATACATTTACCACGTTTATCTAATGATATAAATATAGTAACTTCTTATTTATATGTACTCTCATATGAAAAACGAATTATAAGCTTCAAATATATATTTAGTAATCTTATCATAATTTATGTTCATAGCTTTCAAATTTAATAGTGCTCTAGAAGATCGAAATGTATATCATAGATAAAATATAATCTCATCCTTAATACAAAATTGGAATTCACCGAGCTGGTAGCCGAATGATTAGCGATCTATTTAGTGGTTCAACAGTTCGTATATTCGAATCCACCTCAATTTGAATATTTGTAGTTCGAAATCCCTTTTCCAGTTTAATTAACTTTTTGGGTAGAAAATAATTGTTGAGGGAAAAACAAACCAAACTAAAGTAGAATTATCAAAAGCGTTATAAATTAAATTACTATTAAATTTCAGACACCCAGTAATGGATAGTTTAATCGCCAAAAACATTTGTAAGATATTTTAGAATCTACCGCTGATATTATCTTTCGGAAAGACTTTTGGTATCTAGAGAGTCATACATATGAACTGTAAAGGAGGAAACCTGGAAAACTTCTTAGCACACAGGATGACTTCTTCAACAGGATGTGCATGCAGGAGAGCAACATCCATCTCCAGTTGCTTAGCAGTGTCTTGGATAAAATATGAGACCTCGTGTTCCAAAAAGCGCAGTCTTCTTTATTAATCTTCTTTTATTATTCTCCAATTAACTGGTATTTATATAGCTCTGAATTTATTATTATATTGTCTGAACAGTATAAAATTATTATAGTTTATAAGGGTATAACTTAACTCTCTATTGCAAGTAAAGTGATGTATTTTCTAGAATGGGATATAAGTATAAACTTAGTAAATGTTAATTTGTTATTAAATTAATCGATTTATAAATCAATTATTTAGAAACCCTAAAATAAATCATTAACATAATATCTAACATTCTGGCTGATACAGTACGATTGTAGTGAAATTACGTGCTTTTTTATTTGCTTTTAAATCAAAATAAGTTTGCTTATTCATAAGCTGTGCTGACCCATTATCTTTATTTTAAATCTTCTGATATTTTATTACTCCAAGAACTTCTTAGAGGATAGTGATATAATGCTATTCTAAGATAAATCTGCTGTTAATTAAAATATATTATCTCGGAAGACGTGGAACTCATAAAATTCTATCCATTATCTTTCCTTTATTTGCTAGGTAATAAAACTAACTCGCTCGTTCAATTTCATTTGGTATTTCTGTTATCAGTTTAATATAGCAGTGAATTTTTTTTAAATTGAATACTGATATGTTTGGTTGTTTTATTGAATATTTACTAAATTTGTTTGCACTGATCTATTTTTATAAAAACTGACATTATTCAACAGATTCAAAAATTAATCTTCTAATAAAGATCAGGATATTTGGGACTTAAATTCAATCTCCACAATACATAAAATGCTTCCATTTAAGAAATAAATAAGAATAACACAAGGAAAAAATTTCTAAAAAACCCTATTTTTAAAGGTATAAGTTTGACGTATCTTTAAGAATGGGGAATTACTACTGATCTAATTCATCATAGGACCCTTCTGTAAACTATTGTAATATATGATCAATGCAAACTAACAAGCTTCTTTCACTTTATCGAAAAAGATACGGATTCAGCTAAATTTACTCTGGTACACTTATTCTACAGGAAATTGAACTTTAATCCTGGAGCTCCATAAGAAATAATACCGTCTCTATTTACTCTTGAACTAGTAATGCCAACCAATCTCGTGTAAGGACGCCACGGTATAATTTCAAGATAAACGCAGACATATCATCAAACGTTGATTCTTAATGCACATATTGAGATATTTGTTATTTTATTTTAATATTTGTTTTATTATGTGGATACACATCAAACCTCTAAAGAATTATACACTTCAGCGGGAAAAACCAGCAAAGATTAATTACTTTTACTTCAAAGCAAAACCATTAGGTAAGTGACATAATTGAAATATCAATAAGGATATAAGTAATTGGAACCAAATCATTTCGACATTTTTATGATGATATATTAGATAGGGAAAAAGAAATCCCTTTCTTCAATCTTAAGTGAGCCTCACAAGCTGCTGTTTCAAGATTGGCAAGCGGCCACCATTAAATACCTTACTTTTGTTGAGAGTCATAAGATTTATGTCATTTGCTCCAGATGTCATGCTCAGCAGGCTTCTGCCGAGCTCATATTTGACTGCCTGAAGCTCTCAAGAGATTAGATTTACTCTTTCCCCCTTCTTTGGGTCTACCTTTGGGTTAGAAGTCTTTTGGACGTCGTCAGACAGCTGGAGGATTAGAAAAAATAAAAACAACAAAAAGAAATCCATTATTCTTATTTGAACTACAAGGCTTTATTTACATGTTTCTAATTGGCTTTGTGCAAATGATTTCAAACTGTTTTGTGTCTGATCCTTAGTTTCTGCACTGCTAACATTCTGATCCACTTCAGACATATTTGTTATTTTAGCGATATTTTCGTACGAAGTACATCTTTAACAACAAATTCACATGAATCTAACCGTTAAAATCAAAATTATGCAAAATTGGCTGTTACAGTATCGGGACCAAAATCACCATTCCTGATTTTCAACTGCTAGACTTGTATTTTCATCATTACCAAAGAAAAACTATGAATGTATTGCATTTTCTTTTTTTTAATTTCCATTCTTAACACCCAACTGAATGGACTAAATAACAACAGCAATTTTATTACTAAATGTCATCTTTTCAATTATAAAAATAAAATTAAATGATCTATACTGAATGAACACTAGTCATCGACCAAAAAATAATAGATTCTTTTTTCTCAAGCTTATATCTTAACCATTGTTGAACTTCGAATTTTATTCTCTAAAATATGGCATGAAATATTCTTTTAATGGATTTGATTCAAAACAAGTGCTTAGGTTGGCAAATAGTCATCTCAAATTTCTCGTATTTTGTATCCTCTTTCAAATAGAATTGAGCAAGTTCTTTGAGCCAATAGGATTTATAGTCCCCTATAAGAATTAAAACCTAATGTCGATTTATTGTTATTCATAAATTAATTAACAAACTATATGTCAAAGATGAGCAAAGAAATGTTTGATGAATCCTCGGTCAACATCAATAACCCTCTATAACCTCTAGTTTTAGTGTTTCATTCTTTTTGAAGAGATTAATAAATATCTCCAGACGTAATTTTATTATGAGTTTTTAACAGAATTGCAAAGTACAGGTTTTTTTTTCTAAAGCTTTATATGGTTTTAGAAAGATATTAGGGATAATTTCTCTTGAAAAGTAATTAATTAAATTTTCAATAAATTAATGTTTAAGCAATCCCTGTCTCTTAGTGGTACTCCCAAGGCAGAGGTCTGAAGTTCGATTCTTTGATCCCTTCAGTGGGTTGATAACCTGAGTACCACGCATGCTTGAAAATTAATACAATGCGTTAGTTGACCATCATATCCTCAGGAAAAAAGAAATGGGCATTTATCCCACATGTGGACTCACAGATCCCTGAGTTAAGTTTAATTTAGCTAATGCTTAACAAAGTTTTAATAAACAAATAAACTTTAATAGTTTTTTAAGAAACAAATGTATTCTTTAAATAATTGTTGCTTAAAGAGTTCAATGCAGGACTTAAATGATTTTAAATTGTTTATACATTAATTTATATAAATGGGGACACACATTTACATTCACAAATAGATAATCAATATTTATATAATTTTTTCTCATTTAAAATATATTGAAATGAATTTTCACATTTTAATATATTACATGTCCATCTCTATCCATAAGTAGCTTTTAATTATTTCAAAAACTTATTTTATATAATCCACCTATTATGTTTAAGCCTTTGTCCTTAAATCATATTGTTCATCATATAAGCACTTTTTATTTTTATGTTTTTAATTACAATATAATATTTCATATAATTGTGAACAGAGATTAATTGTGTGAGCAGAGATTGAGAATAATTGTGAACAAAAGTTGATTGGTGTTCTGAAAGTGGAATTATGAATAACTTTGTGTTAAAAATAAAATTTTAATACTCACTTAAAAAGGAAGTCATTTATTAAAAAAGAGAATGTATTAATTTGTTAAAATTTTATTGCGTCCAAACTTCTTTTAAAAGAATTTTCAAAGCGCCAACTAAAATTTTAGTAACAGGAAATTCGTCCGAAATTTAGGGGTATAAAAATATGTATTTTAACATACTTTGTAATTAAAATTTGTAGTAATGCGATTTTACTTCATTTACAGTAAAAAAAGGAGTAATCCTTTATTCTTAAATTAATACCAAATTCAAACAAAAAATATGTAATTTTGAATGCTATGCAAAATTTTTTCTTCTCTGTAATGTTTTTATTTTATAATTATTTACATTACTGTTTAAAAGTACTGAACGCTTTTATTTTTTCACAGAAATTACAATTGCTATGCAACAATAAATTTCAAGTATTCTTTCCTCTAAACATTTATCTTTTCCACTTATTTAAAAGATGTTTGCAACAAAAGTATATTTGTTTTGTGTGAACTATCTTAACGTTAATCTTTTACAAGGGACTTAGTTTCTTGCAATAAATACCATATAACCATTTAATTCTCAACTACAATTCAAATATTAACTCCTACATTGTTAACTGATTTTTCTAATAAATTTTTTTGCATTTGTTCTGAAGAAACGTACAGATGACTGAAAATATATTTTGTATCATATTGGTGTTGATTTGTCAAAAGATATACTTGTGGAATAATTCATACGAGATGTTTGAAAACAGTCCTTACAGAATAATACGCTTAATAGAAATTTATTTTATTTCATTACTTAAAAAAAGATATATTTTTGATGTGCAATTCCACTGAAGTAATTAGACTTACAAAATTCTGAAAAAGGATTAAACATTTATACAATTTTTAAATGCAATGTAGGTCATTTTTCAATAGATAAATTCTTTTAATGTACATTTATGCTTACTTAACAAATATACATTTGTATATATCAAGATGTAAAATATCTTAGAATAATTTCGAAAAGTTTTTAAAATTGTAATGTACTTCTTGCTGTCACAGCTTTTTCCCAACATAATTTGACATAATCCAAGTACAACATGCGTTATCAGCTCTTTTGAAGTCATCATTAAATACATTTGCATCGTTTGTATAATGTATTATTCTCTGTAAAAACAGGAAGAGAAATTCAGTTTTGGCTCTTAACTATGCATTTTTATTATCATTTACAGATAACAAAAGCATCATTCATCGTGGTTTTCCTGTGCAGTTTGGCTTTCCTTGGACGGATTTGGTGAGTTGCTTTCCATCCTTCTTGGCGCACCAGCACCATCCGGATCGACATTGGATTTGAGAATAGTCACCGTTGGGATCACATGTTGGCATGAAATCGTCGGGTTTGCCTAAAACGAAAAACAATTTTATTAAATACTGAAGTGTTACATTTCTCCTTCATTACATTCTTTAAAATATATCCCATCATAAATTTTAGTTAATATGAGATCACTACCGCAAACATTTTCCCTAATTCATTGACAATAAGCATAGTATATCGCGAAATTTCAATCACTAATAAAATTCAGCCCAATTTTTTAAAATGATTCATTCTACAAAAATAACTTACTGCTTAAAAAAGAGTACCCCTTGATCGAATATTTTGACGCCAAGATATATGAGTGACAAAATGGTTTACCGCTACACAAAAGTCAAATTAAGATGTTTTGTTTAAAAATTTTATCATAAACCATAAATTATTTATTTTAATCACCTCTTACGATAAGTTAATTAATAGTTTTCATATTTGTTATTGAATATGATCTTGGTAAATAATCAGGGTCATTAAGGTTAAAAATATAAGAATTACCTGAAATTAAAATTTATTGACAATATGTATAATGTATAAGTTTTATCGCCAAATTTTTCGTCAAAACAAGGGGTACTCGTTCCTAAACGGAATCCAGTTTTTCTAATGTTTATAATTTCTAAAGAATGCAAAATAAAAGTTTGTTTGACGCAATTATGTTTAAAAGCAAAATGTTTACTCCCTATTATCAATATTGTATATACACATATACACACACAAACACACACACACACACACACACACACACACACACACATATATATATATATATATAATCATAATATATCCAAAGTAATATTCTCCTTATTTATAATGAGTTATAATTTTGATATGTGAACAGATAATTAATGTCAACTTAAAATGCAATGTCAATGTTAATAAATAAACTATCAGGAAAAGCAATATATGCCTAATTAAATTTCATTATAAAATATTAGATTAAAAGAATAAACACATTCCTTGTAAATTCATGATTAAAAATATAAATGTCTAAGATACAAAATTCAAGAAATTCAAAATGTTTTTGTATTTTCTCATTGTTTTGGCTTAAAATATTTTTTTCTAACTTTGAAGAATTGCATTTCTAATTATGAAATATCCGGAAGCATTTATAATAAAAAAAATTAAGCGAGCTTATTCGTAATTGGAACGAACTTTTCGTATTCTGAAATAATTATTTAAATGGTTTGTGAACTGAAATTATTCATTTGTAAAGAACGAACTAATCGTCCATTGATTCAAGCAATTATCTACATGAAAAAGAATGGATGTAATATATAGTTTGTTCACTTTATTATCATTAAACATAGATTGTAAAAGTTGTGCATAAAAAATTCGATCAAAAATGAAAATAATTTTGACCAACTTTGCAAAGTAAGCCAACTTTGTGAGCTAGCCTTTGACCAGAAAAAAAAGCTTCATTTCTTTCAGAAAGACAAAAAATGAATTACGATATCTTAAAGGATTTTTCCTTTCTGAAATTTGGATGGAGCATTAAGTTTTATAAATTTTTCAAATAAATTCATTAAACTCAGTAAATAAAAAGTTTATTGCAAAATTTTTCGATGTATAGATTAAAAAATCGGAATTTTTATTTTGAATTATTCTCAGAATCTAAAACTGAGAATCTTATGTTTCCTCTGCTTTTTTTACTCTTTTGTTTCAGACAAAGCAATTTAAGGTAATTCTACAACTGAATCAATACAAAGTTTTACAGTAAACACAAGAGTTCTACTTATTATGCTAAAAACTGTTCTTAATCTTTAATATTTTACAAATATCCACCATTCAATTAAAATTATTTAATAAATAATCATCATAACACAGGTTATAATCTAAATACTGCAAAATAATATCGAAAAAGTTATGGTTTTATACAAAATAATGATTACAAATAAATTAGTCAAAAAGACATATTATAATCCAAGCAAATGCTTTCCAAAATTTTCTCGTATTTTGAAATTAAATTACCAAATATTCCTATTTTGTTATTAGCAAGAAAAATAAAAGTAATAAATATAAATTACATTAAATAATTATTTTGTTTGCAATTAAACATTTTGTCTAAAAAATTATCTGTTTATTTAACTCTGTGAGTTTTGATCCTGGATATTAATGCTTGAAGTTCTTATAAGAATCCCAAAAAAAACCTACTTTCACTTTGATTATACCTTAATATTTAATCTACATTAAACTTTTTAAACTACTTTAACTTCTTAATTTAACTTGTAAAAAATTTTTCTTATTACTTTTGGCAACCATATTCTTCTGTATTTTATATAATATATATTCTTCTGTATTTGATATATATTCTTCTGCACTTGATATATTCTTCTGTATCTGATATATTTTTCTCATTGTATTGCTTTGCTTATTTTTCAATATATTACTTCTTTGATTCCATTTATTTCAATTTTGATATAATTGTATTTTCTTGTTATAGGGACACTCTTCGGGGGAATAACACGAATATTTTTAGACCTTTGTCTTCCCTGTTAGTCAGAAAAGGGTACCTGTTTTGCATAGCTGACCATCTCCCTCCTGATGAAGACGAGGTCCCTATGCTTTTTCCTTAATTATATTATATTACATTGTTTTTCTTGATTTTTTCCTGATTTTGTCTTATTTATATTAAATTGTATAGTTTCCTCTTTGTTTTATTTTTATCTATTAAATATATCTTACTTTATATATATATATATATATATAATAATATATATAATACACACTAAAATGCAAAATAGCTCTTACCGTAGCTTTTAACCAGGTTCTTCTGTGTTTCACATGCAGACTGTCCAGCTGCCAGGACGATAAGACAGCAGAAGGCGAGGACCAATAAAACTCTCATGTTTACTTCTTCCTGTGAGGAATTTAATTGAATCAAAAATATTTTATTACCTTTACAGCAATTGTTTCTATTTTAAATCTCGTAAAGTAGAGCTATAAATATTATTTTAAAATTAAAATATAATTGTATATTGCATTTTAACTATTTTAAATATTGTGTGAAATTTAATCAATAGTATGCAACCGAAAGATTATTTTTATGGTTGCAATGAATTCGCAGGAATGTATTTCATAGAAAATTGTCTTTTCAGATAACCTTTTGGTTATCCGAAAGGCTAATTAGTAATATAGTATTAATGTTATTTTTTAAACTAGCTGATTTTTTGCATGATGTGATTAACTTCCAAACAGTTGAAAGAAAAAATAAAGCTGCAGTCATGTTGTAAAAAATAAAAAACTTTAATTTAATTTACAAAATATAAATTTAATTAAGTTTGATGTTAGATTACATAGGAAATTTTTAATTATTAGTTTTACAAAGTCACTGATTAATCGATGATGAAAAGCATGATAGATTTATCATTTATTACAATTAAGTGTGAAGTTACGTAAGTGATTAATGTATCATTTAAAACATAAAAATAATTTTAATAAATTTATAAAAAACACAACAAACACCTAATATTAGGATTGTGAGAAAATCCATTCATTTTACTTGAACTTTTTAAAAAAGTTTTAAAAAAGTTAAAAAAGTTTGAAAGTTTTATTTATTTTTATTTGTTTTGGATTTGCTTTGTGGAAATCTCTTAAAACTATTTTAGGGTAATCTTCAGCTTTTAGGCAATGATATACCTGTCAGCTTACACTATTTCTGTGATTCTATTGATTTTTCGACGATGGACTTCTCTCTGCGAGGTCTATGTTTAATATCAAAAATATCTTAACTAAATCGATAAAATCAAAATTGCACGTAACTGGCTGTTCCCTTATCGAGACCATAAACTCCATTTACATTTTCAACCACCTGGCCTACATTTTTGCCTTTATAAAAAAAACTATAAAATATGCCAAATTTTCTCTATTAAATTGAATTTTTCAACATCATGTAATTCATAATTGAATGTTCCAAGCGAAAACATCAAAAGTATTTTTAATGCAAAATACCACGTTTCCATTAAGCATTAATGCGAAATTATTTGATCAATACTTTAAAATAAATCCATCACCATAGTCATCTACCAAAAATATAAGGGATTTCTTTTTCTTCAACCTAATATATTAAAAAATGATAGAAAATTATTTAAAAAAGGTACCCAGCCATCACATATTTTAAAAATCCAAGTTGAGAATAAAAAAGCGTGGTTTGTGATATAATTACAATCATTTTTTTAAATTGTAGATAGATTATCTAATGAACTTAATTACTGTTCGATAAATTTTACAAAATGGGAGGTAATGCAATATATTCCTGAGTAAAATTAATAGATACATTAGTTGTTAAATTAAATATGTGTAAAAGGAAATGGAATTATATTGGAATTGTATTAATCACTTAAAATACTATAAATATTATATGATACAAAAAGAAATTATATTGTTATTGACACTTCTTTATTTATTACAAACTTCTTCAACTATATTATTAAAACGTATCTAATTCGGGTGTTTTTAATATTAGGTTGAAGAATCAGAAATTTATTATTTTTTCGGTCGATGATTGTAGTGAATTTTTCGTAACAATTTATTATTAAAGTATTAAATTTTTCGTAACAATAATATTTTTTCAAGCGAAGAATAGTCTCATTTAAATCTATTTACATGTTTTTTTATTATTCTAAATTATTAGAGTAAATACATAATATGGTAAAAATTTAGAATGGGATGGTATTCTATTTATTGTAATAAAAATGGTACAACATTATATGAACATAACATTATATTATAACATAACCTTAAATAAACCTTTTTTTCTACCTATTTCTTTTGTGTGTGTGTTTGAGTAAAACCAAATAATTTTATCAGTTTCTGAAACTCAAAATTTTACTAATTTCAGATTTCATAAATATTTCCAATTAAAATTAATTGTTTTAAATTTTTGTCTTAGTGTAAACTTTAAACTCCTTTTACAAAAAATTACAGTTTACAGAAAAATAATTCTATAAAAATTTTATGTCTAAAACCCCCTAAAAATTTTCATTTTCCTATTTCATTCTTTAAAATAAAAAAAATGTTTCATGCGCTTATTATTGCTGCAAACATTAAAATTAGAATTTAATTACAATGTATTTTGGTGTTAAAAAATAAATATTCAGTTATACAAAAACTTTATTATTAATATCTTCATAATTAAAAAAAATTAAAAATATTATCTTACGAGGAATTCCTGTAGGACTGGTTGACTTCACTCTAGTACAAGTGATAATGCTAGATCAGCCTCTCAAGGATATACATATATATACACTCTAAAATCCAATGAAAAATAATTTTTTACAAATAAAAAATATTGGATATAAACGCTGACTCATCTGTGAATATCATTTTGGTTGTGCGTACCCTATTTCTTTTTCTTTTTTTTTTTTTCATGTTCTTCTTAAATTCAATATTGACGAATGATTATTAAATTGAATCAACTTCTCAAACATTTTATGATAAAAATATCTCACTTTAGCTTTATAGGTCGGTCAAATCCTTATAAACAATTTAATTGTATGTACATATTCGCAGTTTAGCAACATTAAATAATTTTTACTACTGCAATAGAACACCTGGGAAAATATTCTTGAAAATGCAAGAGATATTGCAAAATTCAATATAAATAGCCATTTTTCTAGAAAATTAATTCAAATAATCGTAAAACTGAAAGCATTACGCATATACAGTAATTTTTGCATATTATTGCTGAAGTGATTTGTTTTATGCCTGTCCAGTTAAAAATGAATATTATTTTATGTCCATGGAAAATATGGAAATATAAATCACTAAGAAAACACGAAAATCCATAACACAAGATAAAAAAAATGCTTTTTAATGCTTATTCAAATGTGTTATTTATAATTCTCATACTTTATATTTGTTTATTTTACGTTATGAAATCTTTGAATGAGAGGTTAATTTTTAACAGTTACATTTCTAGATCAAGTAGACATTAATAAATGAAATTTATAGTTAAAAATTCTAGTGAAATTAAAGAAACAAATGCTTATTTGTAGTTATATTTTTTTCCACGCCTTTGGAAAGTTTTTATTATTCTTTATTCTTAATGCAGTATTGACACATTTTTTAAACTGTAATCGAATCAGAAGCAAACATCTAGACACGTGATTAAAATATTTTCTTAACTACATGAGATGGACACCAAATTTATATTTAACTAAAAGAACCTTGTTTTTTTCTTTGGTTTTTGATGTTACTCACTTAAACAAGAAATTTTCACAACATTCAGTTGCACATGCTGGTTAACAATGACTAATTCTTGTTCATTAGGTTACTGAATCTTCTGATCGGTTTTTTCTTAACTAGTGTTCTTAAAGGATAACTCTCTTCACATTTCCAAACCACAAGTTCAAAATACTGTCCTCGGGCTGGGTAAAGTTCATCTTTTCAATGGATTATTAAAACTGACTACAAAGCATGCTTGGGAACTGAACGCTGGAGGTTTTGTGTTAGGCTGAGCACTTCACGCTTCTCACACCAGGTCCCTCAGTCACTAAAATAGATAAGGGCACTGTAAGCATTAGCCTTACGGGGGTATACATTTTAAACTAGAACTAAGAGATTTGCTTACTTTGTAGGTTTAATGAACTAGATGAATGATGTCATTTCTGCAATACCAAAAAATAAACCCCAGCATGTATTACATCCCAAAAGTAAATCAACTGCAGCTTTTTTACCATTGATTAAAAATATGTATTAATATGCCCCAAAACACTTTATTTAATTCACAGTAGAACTTACCAATGATTCTAAAGATAATTTAGCTGAATGTTAATTTAAAAATATTAAAAAAACCTAATCTGTAATAAAACATTTTAAATTCTCGCTTATAACAACGTTCATAAGTATTTCAGACAACGTATCCATCTACATATTTATGTCTACCCCATTTCTTGGCCTTCAAAAAATGTGTTTTGTCTTGTCCAAGAAATGAGACTTATTTTATTTGTTATCTGTCTCATTTGTCAATCTTTGTAGTCTGCCCTGTTTGCATTTGTTGTTTGTCCTTATTTTCTGTCTCATTTATGTTTTCGAGAGATCCTTTTCGGCATTTGTCGTCTGTAGTACTTATTTATCAATTTGTCTTTATTTAGACATAACGCAATTAAACGAAACAACCAACCGAAAAACTTCTTAAACTGTGAATTCCTTACAGAGAAAACTGAGCTTAGCTTGAACTAATAATTATGAATAACAATATATGAAAATATTTGTTTTGTAGAAAAGCTTGCAAAAGGCGTTCCTTGACATCTGATTAAATCGGAATACATTTTTTAATCAGAAAATTGATTAGTTGTTCCATAATCTTACCGGATTGTTGAACCATTTTCCTTTGCATTCGACACGCAGATTGTCCTGCTGCAATGACTAAAAGACAACAAAAGGCGAAGACCAACAACAATCTCATGTTTGCTTACTGTAAGAAAATTATGATCAAGCAAATGCGAAAAAATATTATAAGGCTTTCAGTTCACAATTAGCTAAAGAAATATTTGGTCATGAAGAATTTACAACAAAAATTACAATTATAACTAAAAAAAAAATTCTATTTAATCTGTACCATTATGAGATCTAAATACGCCATCCAATGATATCTAATTTAAATCAAAACTGGCAATTAATATCTATATTTTTCAGAAAAGGCGTTTAAAAAAATACTGATTTATATCAATACATTGCATAGAATTTGAGGTTCAGAAGAATTCTTTATATTTGTGTGTATGCAGTTATATGTGTTCATTTATAAACCTGAAGACAATCTCTTCAGTAAAAATAGCTGTTATGGTGGCTTAACATAGCAGGTATTTTTACTAAAAAGTTAAAACATTATAGATTTATTATTAAGCAATCCAAAGATTGTGCCATTCAATCCACTGCCTGTTTGGAAATCCTTTCCCTTTGCTTTTCTGATATTTAGAGAACAGAATACCTACAAATTATATTTAAAAAATAGTAAAATTTATGGCTGTAAAAATACTTAAAAATTAAAAAAATTTAAGTTTTAAATTTATCTTAAAGGTACTTCAAATATTTTATTTCTAGAAAAATCGTTTTATTGCCATTAAAAATGTATAAGAAAACAGTAAATTGATTTCATTAGCAATCATTGGTATTCATTAAATTTATACATAATCAGTATGTTCCCAAGTAACAAAATATCTTGGCTCTATTTCGCCTAATCTATGTGTTATCTTCATTCATTATTGGCACTCTAAATTAACTCAATCTTGGATGGTCAAAATATTATTATATTGGACCAATCTGGGACCCAATATATGGCTAAGCTTGGCTGCCAAGATAGACGAAAGCTTGTCTGTAAAATTTGTCCAATATGGCCAGCCAAGATAGAACCTCTCTTGGATGACCCTTACAGTCTTGTCTACATTATATGTAGCTCATATTGAGTACAAAGGATCTATTTTGCGTTACTAAATTAAAAGGTAGCTATTTTAAATTATTGCAACAAATGTCCAATTTTTTCATTAAAAGCTGCATTGTTGCTTCTCAAATAAGTAAAATAATTATCAAGCTTAATATGTATTACACTGCTCAAAACAATTAAAGGATATTGTAAGTTTTATGTAGAATAAAAACAAGCGATTTTTTTTATTTATTTATTTATTTATTTATTTATTTTTTTTTTAAACTTGGGAGAAAAAAATCAAAAATGCAAATTTTTTCTGATTTTCAAACTGTGGAGTATGCTAATTTTGAGTTCGACGTCAAAAACATCGCTTCAGCGGCAGTGAAAGAAATTTGACTTTCAACTGAATGAAAGAATGAATCAAGATTGGAACTGGACAGAAAATTACAGACCCCATATTAATTAATTAATTGTACAGCTTGAAATAAAATTACATAATAAATAAACAATATATTCAAATACGAATATTAAATCTTGACTTAATAACATGTACTTGACCATAAATTAGTTTCGAAATTGCATTATCAAAACGTGAGTCAAAGTCCCAATGATTTTGTGAAGTTTTTGTATTCATTACACAAAACACATATAAAATGCTCAGAAGTTATTTTCAATGAATCTATTAGGATGTTGAAAAAACTTTCATCGATTCTTAAAAATAAATTCTTTCTTAATTTTAAATGGAAACATAAAATAAATTTTAAAATATTTCTAATATATATAAAATACTTAAAATATAAAAAATACTAATGTAAAATATTTTCCCAAAATGTTTAGAATATAAATTAGTTATTTACAGATTTGAGACCATTCTAGAAATTACATTTCAATTTTAAACTTTGTTAATTAGGCAACTGGTGTTGTTTCTTCAAATACAAAATGTCTGAAAGTTTTAAACCATAATTACGTGACAAA
>JAPDSC010005361.1:7763-76859 GCA_026290005.1 Latrodectus geometricus
ATATATATATATATATATATATATATATATATATATATATATATATCCTTGGTGGACTCGTATTCAGCCTTAAAGGAGACGCAATTCGATTTTTTACATTTTATGGAAAGACACACTTAAAAATTTCGTAATTACAATGAAACAAAAAATTATATTAATTCGCTTAAAAAGGAAGACAAAATGTAAATTTTTATCATTTACGCAATTAGATATAATATAAATATATAGAATGATTAAATGAAAAGAATTTAGTTATGAATGTCAAAAATATTGTATCAGAATTATTGGCAAGTAGAATACATAAATGAGACTTAGATGCAGATTTATTTGAATCGACTATTTATTGGAGCATATTACTTATACTAAGCAAGTTTGATAATTAAACTAAAGAATAATTTGTCAATCGATGATCAAATGTAAAACTGATTTGACTAACTATAAAAAGGATATATTAATATTTTTATAACATATTGAATAATTCTACAAAAATAAAAATTTTATTATATTTAAACATTTGTTTAGATAATAAACTATTAATAAATTGTATCAAAAAACTGTTATTACTTAATATTTTAACTATGAAGAATGTTTGTTTTTTTAATTGAGCATAATTTTAACATGTTAGTTAATTCAATTTCTTTATTAATTAGAAATAATGCAATCACATATTTTAAGTTTTAGGCAATTTAAATTGCAATCTGGTCCGAAAATGAATTTGAAATATTAACAAGAAGCGAAATTAATTGATGAATCTAATTATTTTGTTCTTTGCATTACGACAAGGAAATGTATAAAATTTTAAAAGTGGTAAACATTTTTTCCTGAATCAACATCATTTCTTTGATAAATGATGAAGTTATCTTAACAGTGATAGGTTTTTTTTAATCAAATTAGTATTTGAAAAGTTTAATTAAAAATGCTGGAATAAAAGTGGGGAAAGAAAATATTTAAGAAGTATTTCTGCAACTAGCTAAAATTCTAAGCATGAAGTATACATCTTTAAAATATGCAATATCAAAATTTTTAATATAAATTATTTCAAGATGTTTCTTTTTCCTTTTTTGAATATTCCAATCAACGGCTGAAAAAGTTCTTTTTTTAGTGTAAAGTTTTTTTAATGCTTAATAAAGAACAGACTCTTTGTGAATTCTTAATAAAAAAGCAATAAAAAATATTTGTGGCAATAAAATAATAACTCAGAAATACTTTTTATACTTTAAAGCTAAAGCTAAATAATACTTTAAAGCTAAATATTATATAAATTCCTGACATGTTTAAATAACAAATACGGAACAAATAATCCGTTCTGTCAAATCAAATTATTACTTTGGGAAAGGCTTCTAAATTTTTAAATTTACTTATCAAGCCTAAAAGGAATTTATTTTTTTGCACATATTTATGTGAAGTTGGATTTCAAATTTTTTTTAATTTCTATACCAGAACATGAAAGTTTATTTTCTGAATTAAAAATATTAATGCAAAACTAAAATTATTATAATAGAAAGTTATTTAAAATTAAATTTAAAACTGACCACATTATTATTCATCACAGTTTTTGTGGATTATAAATATCGTTTCATACTTTTCATGTACTTAAAAGGAAATATAATTTGAGCAACTTTATATAAGAATATATTGCAATTATATTATGTTAAACGAATTTAATTTTTGAATTCAACTTAGATAATATTTAGTTTTTTCTTTATTTTTGCTCTAATGAGCAACACAGGAATGGATTTTAGTAATTTTAATTAATCAAATCAGAGATTGTATTTCTGAAAAAAAATAATATAATGTATATCGTTTATTACTCGGACATCACTTATTTAGCTGGTGTGAAGACTGGCATATAGTCTTCCTCTGAATATTTTTATTGCCATCCAAAGCTATCTCCATTCAGATGAAATAATAGACTGTGCACAACATCCTATTGCTTTTATTAATAATGTTAAGATAAAAAAATGGGGTATTATTTAGAGATATCATGAGCATGATATATATTCCGGTATATTGTACAGCAATTGCAACTTTTCTTTTCAACTACCTATAATATGAAGTCAAGAATGAGTGGTATCTAAAATCCTATATGCTCCTTATAAGCAGAAGATGTTCCTTTTTGGTAAACAAAAAAAAATGTTCATGCTTCTATTTTACCTGTCATCATTAGTTACTACTCCCATTATCTTCTAAAATTATCAATATGCTCGCGAGCAATTAAATTTAGCAAAAATTTGACAAGCAATCTGAATTTCAAATAGTCACTGGTTCTATCTTGATTAACTCATTAATAATCAATTCCAAAGTGTCAGCGAGGCAGTTTCTATATTATTTCGAGTACTTATCTGATTTCCTTAATACTGAATTTGTTGTTGTTTCCGAAGTAGAATAGTAAGTGATATGACATCCCTACTAAATTCGTCATTGGAATTTATTTTCCTTCTTAATAATCATGTTACTATGAACACATCATGTTTGAAGACTATACATTTAATACACGATACTATTTACTAAAATTTATAATACTATTATAATCCCTTCACATGTTATACGTCCTGGGACAGTCATCTAACCTCGTATGTGACCTTTTATTGTCAAGCTCGACTCCTAAACTTTGATTTGCATTAAATCAACAAGTCTGACTCCCTCCAACAAATCAAAGTAAAGCACTTTCAAGACAGTTCATATTTGATATAGGAGGAGACTTGATCTTTTTCTGGAAATATCACATGCTGTATTATTATGAGGGCTTATTACATTATCATTTCAAATATATCAATTTCTTTCAATGTGGGAAATAAAAATAGTTATGATTTGTCAGAAAACAGCTGCTTCATTTATGACCAAATACCGAACTCTACCACCTGGACACCATCAGAGGAGGCTTGTCTTTTTTAGACACTAACTTTAACTGATATGTTCATAAGCATAGCATTATCGATGACCCAGTTATTAAAAGGACCTCAGTGTGTTTCCTAAAGCCATATCTGGTCGAAAACAGATTCCATTCTGCTGAATGTATCAATAAATTAATAAAATATCCCTTATCAAATTATTGTTTTACATTGTACTAATTTTCTGTATACAGTCACCATCTTAACTAGTAGAGGTTGATCTCCCTTATTGAGAATTTGTGGCCATACACAACTTTTATCCATAATGGCAAATATCTCTATTTAATACTATCTGTAGATCCCTGATATTACATATAAAAGTATTTTGAATGTTTCAGCACCAGATTTAGTATTACATGGTTCACATTCCTCATATCATTTTTACTCATTTTTGATAATTTTCATCATGCTCCCATTAACCGCAAAATTATCATAATAATAGCTGCCCGGACCTTTATAACTTGACAGTGGAAAAATTAAAATTGATGAAAGCCATCTATTTGTTTATATAATTTCTGCTCCATACATTTGATATTAGTACTGTCCTATGAATTTTAGCCTGTCAGTATATGTTGATAAATAAATATATATTGCGTATTCAGTCAATGCACTTTATGTCATTGCATTGCATTTTATATTATATAATAACCATTTGCATGGAACATTTTAAAGAAAACAATTAAAAATTCATTAAATTAGAAGTTTCAAGAATTAGTTTTCATATTTCCCTGTCTTTAAGAATATAAGTGAATATGGTATGTGATTTATTTTTTAATAACTTAGCTTTTCAGCTTATAAAAGGAGTGCTACCAGACCTAAAACCAATTTCATATACTGGATTTTTTAACATAGAACTTCTTTTTTTTATCATGCTTGTCAAATGTAATTTGTTATGGTTGTCTTGTGCGGTAAAATATTTTTCGTCTGAAGATAGTTTAGTTGCTTAGATAAAAAGGTTAGAGTGTTATGTATAATAACATTTAAGCAACAAAAATGATATGTCTAGTTATAGATGAAGAAGGGAGTTTCTTGATGCTTCTTTTCCTTTTTCTCTTTAAATGAGTTGAGCACAAAGTAAGTTGCTTCCACATTTAAAATAGTTTCATTTGTTCTACAAACCAAAAATATATTCATTTGTAAAGGTAATACACTTACATTCGTCTGATCTACTGAAAATGCCACCTGTTACTCCCAATGTTTCCGCTTGTGTGGAGCTATCACATAAATCATTACTATTTCTATCACTCAATGACAGCCCCAATTCTCTAATAGTTGACAGATTTTTTACTGTGACAATATTTAATCATTTTGACAACTTATCTCATATATTTTGAATCTTTCAATAAGTTTATGAAGTCTTTGTAAAAGTTTATTTAAACGAATAAATTACAAAAGAATATTTTAATCAGTAGTTTTTGAATATTAATGATGATATAAAAGTAAAACTTTTAATGGTTTGTTGCCTCTTATATGTTTTTCAAAATATTCATTTTCTCATTTTTTCTTCTATGTTTCTAATTTTACAAATTCATGACTACAGTTCCTGATACTAGGTAATTTTTAAGTTAAACTATGCATTTAAGGTTCTTTAATGAAAAGCTATTATTTTTTAATTTTAATATTCGTATTTTCTAGGCTACGGACACGTTGCTCCTTTATCAGAAGGTGGCAAAATTTTCTGCATAATTTATGGATTGATTGGAATACCTCTGACTCTAATTCTACTTACTGCATATGTGGAAAGACTACTTATTCCAACAACCCTCTTCCTTCAGTTTCTCAATTCAAGACTTGGACATTTGTATCAACCGTTTCATATTCGCATTGGTCATCTAATTTGTATTGGAGTAAGTATATCTTCTTTTGCTCTTTTACATTTGACGATTGATCATGACGATTGATTCAATGATGCTTTAACTAATGCATTAAACACTGAGAAATTAACGTTAAATGTAACAACAATTATTTCTCTTTGAAACGCTTAACTCTCCCCTATTTTAATTACATTTGAGTAAATTTTAACTGTAATATTTCACTTTTCTATGAAATGTGAATTAACTTTAATTTAATTACTTTCATGCCAGAGCAATCGTGAGACTTTTGTGAACTGATTTTCAGATTTAATTTTCCCATTTAGCTAATTACTTGTTTTTCAGATTCCTATACCAGGAATTAAAAATAGAATAATCTTATTTATTTTACGAATGTAATATAATGGTAGAAAAATAATCAAATTTTTTTCAATGATTGGTCTCTCACACATGCGAAATTCAGTGTACAGAACAGAAACCTTCGGTTGCTACAACGACTGTAAATCGGCTAGTTATTCAAATGAACTAAATTTGAATCATAGATACTGTTATTATTCCATGTGACTTCAGCTTTGTCAAAATTTATCAAATCGAATTCCGAATCAATCGAATCTATTAATCAATTTGAATCAATGACCAAATGTTCTTCATCAGTGACAAATCTGAAAAATGTGATTCCCGGTGTAACTTTCGAACACGATCCTTATCAAAGAACTCCAAGTTAATACTTACAACATTTGTTTGCGAATAACCTTGTTAAGGGATGATGCCTCAAAATTCTCTCAAAATTAAGAAATAGTCATGAATTTTAACACGTCATAAATACAATGGTTGTAATTTATATGAATGGTTAGATGAGTATAAGATAATTCGAAATGTGTATCTAATGGAACTTCATACCATCTGATCAGGTGTTGGCTCTATGTTAATAATAGTTAAAAGTAAAAACGTTTATTGTTCAAATGCTTCACTTAACAATATGTTCGTCATACTGATTTATGTAGAACCAGAGAGCATCAGAAAATATGGCATGGAGCTAATACTGCGTCCAGTGTTAAACGATTATAGGCTCCAGTCCCCCTCAGTTCTGACTTTTAATATAGAACACCACAGAACTTGTTTGACATCAAAACCAGGGGTGCCAACAACTGTACTTGAGGATAGGGTCAACATATACTGTAGAGAAGAAACTACATTTTTATTTTTCATTTTGCTTTGTATACTTTTTATGAGTTACTCAGATTTCATTCGAAAAATTCACCTTTTCAAAGTATGATGGATATTATATATTTACAAATAAATGTAACTTTTTAAATATTCAAAATTCTGTTTTATTTTCTAGAATTATTTAGAAAGTTTAATTACGAAATATATAGAAGCAATCTTTGAAACTATAACCATAACTATGAACATTTTAAGAGCATTTCTCAGTTGCATATTCTATCTACAGATTGTAACTAAGAGGCTTTATCATTGATTTAACAACTTTAAGAACGCAATATTTATGAATGATACAATTTACTCAAAAGCCTGATGCATTTAAAAATATTTTTTATAAAATCACATCTTGAAGAGCTGTAATTTGCTTTAAAGGAACACATATAGACATTTCTTTCTGGAACTCTTCGTAACTTACGCCTAGTTTTTAAAATTAAATTTTTAGCTAAAGATAAATTAAGCAAATTATGTCAAAATGTGTAAAATTCAAATATGTATAAAGGATATTTATACTTAATTTTACATAATTATGTTAAAAAATTTTTTAAATAAATTAAACAACAATTTATTAACAAATTAATGTAATAAATTAACAAATTAATGTAATATTAATTAACAAAATGTTGTTAATTAATACTACATATACACACACATACATGTGTGTGTTAATTACACATAAACACACAAGCTTTCTTCACGATTTTTTAGAAAATAATTTAATTTGTAAGCAGACTTACAAAATAAATTCTTCAATTAAGTACAAATTTAAAATCTTATAGAAACTCTTAAAAAAAATTAAATATTTTCAAAATTCGATATTAGTGTCAGATTTTTCTAATTCATTTATATTGTAATGATAATTACTTAAATAAATATGGTATTTACTTAAAAGAAAAAATTCAACTCTAATCAGGAAGTATTCACTGTGATCTTTTTTAAAAATTAATTTTAATCTTTTAAGATTGCTTTAGAATTTGAAAGAAAAAGAATGAAAATTCCTTCCATTTAAACAGAAACTTAATATTTTTAAAGAGCTTAGATCAGCTTAAGTCATGAGTTCCTTTTATTAAGGTCATATTTTTCATAATAATATTAATTTTAAGAAAATATGTAATAGAATTTAAGAAAATAACATAAAAATTTAAACTTTCTTGCATTTCATATGAAATGAAGTAATGTATCATGCTAAAATAATACAAATGATTTTAGCTTCAGATAGAAAATAAATATTCCAGAAAAAACAATAACAAATATATATTACGAAAAGGTTTTATCCAGAATATTTACTTTTTTAGTCATTCTTATACTAAAAGCCATTTCAACCATTTTTGCAAAAAGCATTACGGATCAAGAGTTAAAGGACGTAAACAGAAGATTATTTTATGGTCTCTGATAATAAAAAGAATTTTGTAAAGTGCATTAAAACTTTACGTAACAGATAATAGATAAATTTTATTAAGACACATTCGAGAAGGTCGAGAAATCACACATCTTTTTAAGATGTGTTTCTTTTGCAATATATTACCGTTATAATGTACATAGATAATTTATAACATAAAGTAAATAATGCATATATTCATATTTAACTTCAACATCAATTCTCGCATTAAAGTAATAAAAAATTATAGCCATTGTGAAAACAATAATATTCTTCTTTATTTGACTAAAGAAAAATATTCTATTACTATCGAAACCTGGTAATTTAAGCTGCTCTTCTGTGGTTTGCAACCATTCACTGATTACTTATATAATTTATGATCATTTACTTAAATACATTATCGAAATTCACCAGTGATAAATTTTATTTAAGCTCATTTTCTTATTTGATCAAGAAATTCATGTAATAAACATATTCTAATAAAAATATACAAATTTACAGTTATAAATAAATTATTCTTATTACTTTTATTTCCCTTTTTCCTCAATTTTGAAAAATTATTTCTAATTATTATAACGCAATAGAAATGTTCAGTAAAATTTATAATTGACGTAAAAAAAATCTCTTAAATACTTCTCATTGATTATTTCTTTTACAAGTATTTCAATTGCAAATTTAGTTCACCCAAAGAAATCATTAGCTTAATAATTTCCGATAAAGAAAAATTAATATAATTCATATAAAATTTATAAACAACTCATAAATCATTAAATATTTCAACAGTAATACATGGGATTTTACGTACCTATATCTATCTAATGTGGATTGAGATATTTTTTAATAACAACAAAATTTTAATTCTATGTATTTTTATCCCTTACAAATTCATAAACGGATGTTTTTGACCCCAACTTGTAATTGCTATTGCAACATGAAACATAACAAATATTTGACATCGGGCTGCTGTCTTATAACTCGAGATCTTCAAATATTATTCATTTTCGATTACTCTGGTAACTTGTGATTCACAGATACTTCATTAGTTAAATATCTCATTCATTTTATATTGTAATAAACATTAAAAAAATGATAAGCATAAGAATTTGAAGTTGATGCACATGATTGACGTGAAAAAAAGTAAACTAAACATTAAATTTAGTAGATTTTACAGACGCAATACAACATCTATGACCTCAAGAGAAAGGTACTACATGTTCTTATTTTATGTCAAAGGTTACGCAGATAATTACAGTATGATTGAAGCAATCTCTTTATCCTTATGAATAATATTTAGTTAAACTAGAGCCGTTTTCATGTCTCAGAAGTTAAAATATGAATTTACGATTCTTCAAGGTTAGAACAACTTGATTGTCCTTTCCAACATTCATGATTCTGTACTGTTAAGAATCTGCTGGTGTTCATTACGGCCTCTCTGAATCCATTGATTTCATATTTTCCGACCGGTCATTGTATCAACTTGATCAACAATGTCTTGAAATGATTGGGCAATACCCTCTCACTAAAAATTCGATATGTGCTGATAGAAATTACTCATTTTTTAAATATTGCATAATACGATTTTTATACTACGGTCGTATATGCCTTTGAAATCACCAGTAAGCTATCCTGACCTTAATTGAATCGAATACCTAAATTTTCAGAGATTTTTCTTAATATCTTGTTAGTCGTATTCTACAAACGCGGTACAAATTTCTCATTTACCATGAACAATTGTTAAAAACTTTGCAGTGTAGTAAATTATCATATCCTCAATTAATTTTAGATAATTTTTTTATTTTTTCCAGGCTGATTAAAAATGAAAATTTGATGAATAACATTATTTCAAAATTAATTACATAGATATAATTACTAAATATATAATTACTGAATTAATCATTTAACAAATAAATTTAAGGTTTAATATCAACTAGCTAAGAATTTCATAGCAATATTTAAAATAAAATGATCAAATGCTGTAATAATTTTAATTTCTAGACAAAATAATAAAAACTACTTTTAGTGATAAATTGTAAAGATTTTAATATAGTACTAAATAAGTATATATTTAGATTTAGTCCAGTCAAATACTAATAACTGAACATTTTACAAGAAGAGAATTGAGTATGCTCAAGCTTATTTTAGAACAAAATATTTTAAAAATAAGGAAAATTGCTACAATGCTATATAAAAGTCACACAAAATCTTTAAACGAAAAATAAATATTTAAGTTCATGATGAATCTGAAAATTTATTGCATAATTTATCTTGTCTTATTATGTAATTTTATTTCCTGATAGACTTGAGGACTAAACGATAATTTAAGAAGAGTTTATGTTAAAATTGAAGGCGGTTCGCATATATAAGTATTGTGTTGTGAGCTCGGAAAGTAATTTCGTTTTCCCCACCTGGATCAGTTTTTTGCCAATTAAAACCAACCATTTTGAGAGTATGGAATCATGCTATTACCAGAATGATGGCAAAAGGTGTTGGTTTAAAATTGACAATTCACAATTTAATGAATTATTTATTCGCTAAACGCTTTTCATTTTCATAAAAAACAAAATTACTTTCCGAAAAACCCAATAGATAAATGTCAGAAAAAGTTTATAATGAAGAAAAGAGTTCTCTTAGTAGGTTATAAACCAACTTCTTTTACAAGTTTTTTTTAATATAAACTACACTCTCTGAACATGAATGTGTCGTTTATATTTAAAAAAAAACTTGTTTTGATGAATTTTAATGCTTTGATTCATAAAATTTATTTTAATTCATTACAATTTGCAAAATTAGAATTACCTTCAGGTGTACATTTTTTTTTTTTTTTTTTGTTACTGTAGAATTACCATATCTGTATGAAAATTACAATTTAAATAAATAGTACAAAAAATTTTTGTTTTGTATACTTTTGAAAATCCCAATAGTATTAACTTAAAAAAAACTGGCTACTTTTATTATTCTTATCAAAATGGCTGGTAAGTTTATGCTCTATTATGCTTCAGATATTTATTTTTCTTCAACAATTTAAGCTTATGAAGCAAGAATTTAGCTCATTATTATAAAAAAAGATTTTTACATTTTTTCATTAATACTAACAACTCAATCAATTAAAATGGTAGATATATTTTTAAAATATTTAGATAATTATTCATTTATTACTTATAGTTCAAATTCTCTATATTCATGGGTTGTCTTGAAAGGATGATCCTACATTTAAAAAACCAAGTTGAAACCGGCTTGTTCACAAGAGAAAGAAAATAGGAATAACAGGAAATGACCTAAGAAAAATTGTTAAATAATATTGAAGAATTTTAAAAAATGATGAAAAAATAATTCACTGAAATCATTTTTAGTTAACTGAAATTGTCAAAAAACATATTCCTTGGAAATTATACGAGATGTGTGTGTTTCATATGGGATGCCTCTCCTTAACTAAAATTATTCCTCACCTGCTTTGCAAGGAGAATACGATAAAAACTTTGGAAAATGCTGTTTTTCTTTTGATGAAGTACAAACTTCGAATCCCAAACTATAAAAGGAGACCTTTGTCTCGCACCCACGAATAATCCGAATGTGTTCCAAATATGCTCATGAAGATTTAGTCAAGGAGAGAATGGTCACTTCATGCAAACTGTATTGTTTTAATTTTAAACCTATTATTCACCAGACGAGCTCTGTGAACTATGGCATTACCATGCATTAAAAGATGTCTGCAACAAAAAGTATTACGTGAGGTCATTGCAGTTCCAAGTGCTTTACAAGTCCATCATTTGGAACTGCAGTTGAACGGAGCATTATGAGTAACAAAGCAAACAACTTTACAGAAAAAATTAGGCATTTAATTTAAGACCTAAAAATGGTTAATTAATTATGAAAAGATTAATAGTTTGCATACTTCCAAGATATTCTATGTCTGTTATGCACGACAAATAAAAACTATTAAAATATGAAACACTTCTTTTAATCCCTATGTTTTACTTTTTAAAAGATATAAAATTAAGTAAAATACAAAATAAAATTATATATATATATATATATATATATATATATATATATATTTATTTATTTATTTATTTATTTATTTTTTATTTATTTTTTTTATTATTATTATTATTCATTAAGTAAATTCACACTTTATTTCGTTTTCCTTCTTAAGAAAGTTTCGAATTTTTAAATTTTTTTCCATATTTAGAATAAAATCAGTATCTTAATGGAAAAGTTTTTAAAAACAAAATTTTCTTTATATGACTCTCTTTCATAACTTTTTAAAAATAATATTTACATTTTTGAAGATTGAATTTATTTTAAATAATAGTCTTAACAAGATTTTTTTTTCATACTTTTCTACTAAAAATTTATACGAGGGAAATATAAGTTGTCCTAAAATAAATTAATAATAAAATAAATATTTCAAAATTTTGTAGTAATGAAAATTCATAAAAATTATAATCTTACAAATTAATAAGTTAAAAATATTTGTAAATACAAATAACACACCCTTATGCTATCCAAATTGATGCAGAAATATAATTTATAAGCTTGTTCATTATATATGGCATATAGAATCAAAAATTAAATATAAGAATTATGCAGTGGTTTTAATACAAACCATAAACTTATAAAATACTGATCATAAATTTCTTATTTCTAAAGAGAAAAATAAGAAATAGCATTTACATGAAAGAGTATTAGCATTTTGACTAATAGAATTAGCAACATTAACAACAAAATCAAAACTGAAAATATAAATGAATACACCTTCATTCAACAACTATGAATTTCATCGCTTGTGAAATTTGACTGCTCACTTAATAGTGACATGAAATTTTGATTTGATATGCGAGATTTCATCATCCTTCATAATAATCTAATGGCATATGACTTTTGCTCTATATTATATTATATCCTGCCTTTATTTGAATTTCAAATCCCTAACAATACTCCACTTAAAATGGCTTGTTTATTTGAACTGTCTTTTACTTAGATACAAAATATAGAAATTAAAATGATTTTATGAGTTTTTAGATTTTATGTATTTCTAAGCACTATTATATATATATATATATATATATATATATATATATATATATATATAAATTAATATATAATAAATTAACTGTTGATTCAGTAAAATACTTAATTTAGCCACAATTCAATTAACATCCAATTTCCAGCCACTCTGTAATGGTTTCCTTCTCAAGTTTCTGCGAGTTTAGGAGATAATTGGCGTTATAATAGATTTAAATACCTAAATATTCTTTTAAATACTTGCGATACATAAGCACTTCAATTTTCTTTAGAGTTCTTTTAATTAAAAGTGAAAACTGTGGGACACTCTTCTTGAATACTGAAGAATCGGTTACTAAACCGTTGGACACAGGACACATTTTCTAGTAAATGGTTACATTTTAGATTGTTTATGATGTAGATAAAAATCTTTTCGTCCACGAATACAAAGTAAATACAAGATTTTTAATAATATTATAAAAATACTTTTTTTTTTTTGTCAATAGTTAGCCGGGCTAGCAATATGGCTCCACTTTTCCAACTGAACCATAATTTGGTGCAGAGTCCGACTTCTTCAGCACACACATGCTATAGGTACCCGTTTAGAAGGTGGGCGACCATTCATACTAGGAAAGAACAAAGACATGAGAGAGAAAGAACGTACACCAATGCTCGAACCGGGATTCGAACCCAGGACCTCCCTATACATAGTCAGGCACGCTGACCACTAGACAGAGTGGGCGGCATAAAAATCTAATTCTAAAATATAATGAATAATAAAATAATATTGAAATATAGTAAATAATGAAATTAATTTCTCGTAACCTCTACTTAAGATATAATTTTATTATATCTTAGATCAAAGTCTTCACTATAATTCAGTAATAAGGCTTGCATGTAACGACTATAATCAATATTTTCTGTAAAATTAATTATTGTTAGTTTTGTGACACATTTAATTTTACTATATATTATAAATATTCAACTCAATTTGCATTTTGCCGATTCAATGGAACGTACCAAGTACATTATTACAATGAAAAAAAATTACAAGAAGTGTGCTAATAATCTATTCACTTGGAAATTAACTTGCAACGTGGAAAACTATTTATCCCATAGATACGTATAGCGCATTTACTTTTCTTTCATCAACAAGCAATGAACGCAAGGATGTACATCACTTGATAACCTCTTAAAAAATAATCCTTACCTGTTATCTTCTAGAATGCAGTCACCTAGTTATTATAGTCTGTTTACCATGAGAATAGCTCCTACCAATTTGTTTCTGCCTGTCTGTTGCCATGGAAACAAGACACGTTCCATGTTTGACAGGAGGAGACAGAAAAAAAAGTACCATCTTTGACTCATTGAACGCTTTGAGAATACTATGAGGTGCTACCCTCATTACCGCCAAATCATTTTACTTTTAACCCCATTTAAAATAGACAACTCTTGTTACTATAGTAACTTCCACTGATCAGACTATTTGTTTCGAGCTATTCTTGTGGTTGATATATAGTAAGTGAATGCCAGAATTTTAATCTCATATGATTAGCGTTCTAGCCTTCAACAGTTAATAAGTTCGATTCCCACTAAGCATGGATGTTTGTAATATTTCGGAAACCATAGACCCCGATAAAATTAGCCGCGGAGGGTAAAAATTAATCGTAGATTAGCAAATAATTCATCTTCCTTGTAATCGCTGAATGAAGTTAAATGCATCACATATATTTCCCTTAAACCAAAACATTTCAAATAATTATAATTTGTTTTAGCTTTACGTATCATGACCCAAATTATCTATTTTTTTCAAAAGGCAAACGAAAGGTATGTAGGACCTGTTATGATATTAATGTTTATTTTTTATTATATCCTAATTAATGATTTTAAAAACGAGCTCAATTGTTTTAACGTCAGCATACTCCGTATCTTAAACTAAAATCATATGAATTAAAGTAACTATTATTTCATTCATATGAGTACTTTAATTTATTGATATTAATTAATCACCATTAATAATACTTATTATATTAATAATCATAATGTATTCATGAGTTATTAAATGTTTCATGTTTCTTATTATAATTAATTGTTTCATGGACTATATGTTAATTTCCTCAAAATCATTTTATCATGCATTCACATTTTAAAATTGTTACGGTCACTATTCAAGAAAACAATAAAGTGCACATATTTAATTAAAATAAGCAAAAACTTCATTATAATATGCAGAGGATATGCAATTTACAACGAAAAATAATAAAATGAAACCATAAGATTGTAAATCAGGGATAATTTAAGAAAAGAAGTTGCGTAAGAGTGTCATGTTTTTTATTACCTTTAGTTGGTAGCGCAAAATGGAAAAATATTTATGTACAAAGAGACAACTACAAGAAAATTGCTTTTGTTTGAAAAATTTAAAGAACATCAGCTTTAAATATATATTGAAAGGCTTTCAATGATAAACGAACAGAAATTTCAAATCGCAAAATGCATAAAGGGTGATTTAAAAATTTAGGTATAATTAGAAATTTCCTTTTACAGGTTTTTTACTTACCGAAAAATATATTCCAGTTGTATTATTTACCATGATTATTTCAGTTTTAAGGGAATATACAATTTGATTATACTTTAAATTGTGAAAAGAAACATAAAATGTATGCATTTAATATGCATGTTAAAAAAATAACAACGCTTTCCAATTTAAAAAAAATCATGTTTTAAAATACACTACTGTCTAATTTTAACTCTTTTTCAATTTAACTTTTTTTAAGTAATATTTTCGGAAATAATGCATAAATTGTTACATTTCACGATTACTGTCAAACTTTAACAATTACAGATGTATCATAAACTAATTTCAGGATTTTGTGAAATTTAATTTATGAATTTATTGGAAAATTTTTAGACTTTTCTCTCTCCCACATTTTTCAATGGGTTTATTTTCCGTTCTATACATATTTACTTAATTTTTTAAATCTTAAATAATTATAATTTGCAATTATTTCTTTACTTCCGTAAAAGAAAGAATTGCTTTAGTTATAACGGTTATAAGTGCTCTTTAATGAACCATTCAATATTCTGATTATGTATTACGAGTTGCTAAAATTCACTTATTTAATCGTTAGCCTAAAACAGAGCTTATTGACACCTAAATTTACTCTTTTATAAATGTAAGGCATTGAATAAAACCTATTTTGCCTGGATTGTTTGAGAATTAGAATAGGTTTATTTTGACAAAAGATTTCTCTTTTCCACAATTCCTCTCCAATCATTTTTTTCAACACTTTCAACGGCATCCAGGTTGCTATGAAGCACAGACAATTTCCAATTTGAATTCGTGTTTCTGACTATCTGTTTCTTCTATTTTTGTTCTGAAATATATTTGAAATGAATGGGATTACACAGAAATGAATGGGAAATTCTGGAACACATTTTTAGTTTTTTAATATTCTTAAATTTTTTTAAGTGATATGATAACAAAAAAATCATTGAAATTAGAAATTAAATATTTCTTCTCTTTCTAATGCTTAATAATTACAATAAACGAACAAAAAGAAAGAAAACGCTTTTCACTCGGAAATTATCTTGCATATATAAATCGTGAAATCAGTTGGGATAGTCAGTCCTCATAAAAGAAAACTCAGTTCTCATAATGTATTTTGTTTGCTTTCGCAAAACACATAGAAATGAGTTGTATATTTTCTTGATAACAGTGTATTGAAATTATTATAACATATTTTTGGCAAAACAATATTTATCATACTGTAATTTTCGTTTCTTATATTGTTAAATAGAATATGATGCAAATATTTAACATTTTCAAATCACTCAGTTTCTGTATGATCCAAAACATATGATATGTTTGATGAGATAACAATTTCAGCTAGTGTCTTTTAAAATAATGAATCTTCTAGCACTTTGCTTGATTATAATCCTTCATGACTGGAATAAATTACACAAAACTTTACGGAAACTAAATTGCTAATATTCGTTTTGAAAAAAATAAAAGGAAAAATGAGTTGAATAGGGAGTCAATTGTTATTCATTTATCCTAAGAACAGAAAACCATCATCAAACGAAACTGCGACCAAAGATCAAACAACCAAGCGATTTAACATTAGTGTAGTAGCTCTTCAACTATTAGAAATATCTTTCACAGATCAAATATTGGAGACGCAGAACTCCTCTCCGAAAAATCAATTAAATAAGGAAATACTTGCATTTGTCAAGGTTTATGCCTGACAACCAGCAAAGTTCGAGAAAAAAGTCTCTATTTCAGATAAAAGCAAATATTTTTGGCTGCATTAGATAGGAAGTAATTTAATGGGAATTAAATAAATATCTTGAAATGAACATCTTAATAACAACCAAACATGATGGTAGACATGTCAAAATTTAGCTATACGTGTCTTTAATACAGTTTGTAAAATAACACTTATTAAAAATAATACATGCATATAACGTAATAATCTTTTAATACAGTTTGTAAAATAACACTTTAAAAATAATATATGGGTATAACGTAATAGATAATACGTTTCATTGGTGTAGAATATCAGAATTTAAGAGTATCACCCATTATTGAACAATGAAATATGAGTTTCGCTTTTCTACAAACATATCAATAGTATTTATGCGAGCCTGAAATTTTCCTTGGTTTCCTCTTTTATGAAATGTGAATACGACTCTTTGTCTATGAATACATGTACAGACATCTTACAACGATTTTCAAATGTTAAACTATTTTAAATGTGTTGAAAACATTAAATGCAAAATACTTTATAATTCATATTTAAAATACATTCTTCAAAGTGCATTAAAATTAAGAATTTTCAATTTATTTTATTTCTAACATGAACTCGACTTGAAACATACAAATCCTACATTGTAGCTATACTTGTTATTTTTAAGTTATGAATCAGCTGAAAAATATCCTAATTCAATCAACCTAATTTTTTTATCCTATTTAAATTTTATGGCCTATTGTTCAGAGTATAAGAATGAAAACAATATCAAGTAAATTTAGCCTGAAATGTGTGTGTGTGCGCGTGCTAAAGTATTGAGAAAATAGGATTCCTTTATGTGAATGGTTCCAGTAAAAAGACTATCTTTGTGTGGATAAATGATTGTTTCGAATATTTCAGGAAGAGAATTTATTACTTTAAAAAAAATGGTATAAAACTAAAGAATGTTACAAATGAGGAATATTTATTTTTTGTTTATACACAATTTGTAACAATTTTGATTTACACTCATGTGAATGATTAATGAAGTGTTTTCTGCATTTCAACCAAGATTAACGACGTATCATTTTTCATTCTTAGAGCAAAGAAATCTTTGCAGAAAACGGTGAAAATAAAAAGATTTTAGAAGAATGATGTAAAATGCATAGGAAGAGAGTTATTTCATCCAGGATGATGTAAATATTATGGTAGCCTAAAAAAATACATATTTTGAAACTTTTTTTTAAAAAGGTAAATGAAAAAGTAAACGAATATAATAAATTGAAGCTTATATAGCTTTTTATTTACATTCCTCGTGATGCAACTTCTTTTATTTCTGTAACTTGAGATATATAACTTGTATTGATGATTGGTGTCGGGTTGATGCTTCAACGAAGCAAATTGCAAAAAAATTACCCTTTTTGAAAGTTTGAATGTCTAATATTCGACTCTACAAGAAAAAGAATAACGCTATAATTTCGTAGAAATTAAATGTCGATAATTTTTACAAAATGCTTAAGATAATTTTTAAGAATAATAATGGGAAATTTATAGTAATGTTTTACGAAATGCGAAATCTTTTCCAAAAATTCGTTTTCATATTTATTCCTAGTAAATGTATTTATTCAAACTTTTAGATGTATGAAAGTTTCTAATGGCATATAAATCACGGTTAAAATTGTCGTATTAAAAATAACTGTAAGTTCTTTCTGGTTATAACAAGTATTGTATAATATCATCTTTAGAAAGAATATTTATTTTGTGTTTAAAATGTTGAATAGATAGAAAATACAAAATATAGCTCAAAAAAGAATATGAACAATCAATATGTTTTAAATTATTATTTGAAATTGTATAATTCGCACTGATTTTAATTTTATACGTTAGTATTACTAAAGTAGACATTAATATAGCCTACTTGCTATTGTGCAGATACGAGTGCTCTAAAAATTTTAATACAAGTATTAAAGACATCAAGCTTCAAATACTTCTACAAATGTACCCGATTAAGAAATAAAAAAAAAATTCTCAAAACGTTTTTCAGTATACAAAAACCTATGATGTTGTATAAAGTGTTTTTAAAATTCAAACTAAATGCATCTGATAATTCATGAAAATTTAAGCCAATTTTTGACAAATTAAACCTGTTTTGACACTTTCACATCAGAAACCTAATCCTGATAATTTCCTTATTTTTAACTTCTTCTTTTATTTTTATTTAATATTTTGGTTACTGGTGAGAATACACAAAAGAATTTTTTTCTCAAACAATTTGATTCAGATTACGAAAAAATTCCTTGGGGCGAAATCCTATATATAGATATAGAATTTGTTTTATCTTATATAAAAACCCTATTTTATCATTTTGTTTGTTATACTATATAAGAAGGGATCTGTAAAAAAGTCAGAAGTGTTATATTTTGCAATGATTAAGCATTCCATAATATATTATGCTGAAAAAAGAGAAATCTATTATTTTTGTTGTAAATGGCTATTGTGATCTATATCTCGTAAAGTATCGGTCAAACAATTTCAGATTTATGCACGCTATTTTTAGTGCGAAAAGTTACTTTTCGCACTAAAAATCTAGCTATGAATTACAAGGTGTGAAAAATGGAAGTCAACAAAGGATAAATTTGATACATTTTACAAGGTTTTTTTTATAAATGTGAAAATGTGAGTCTGAAGGTGTGGATGATTTTTATGAACCTGTTACTATAACAACCAATTACGTGAAATTTCGGTTTAGTCATGTATATTGCATTTATATACGTTCATGTATCTTTCATATTGAAAATACACGTCTCATAGGTAGGTCTAGGTCCATCGTCTCTGAAATGATGGACTTTGACAGGCATGTTATCAATCGCAGCATCCCTTGAGAGTTAAAGATCGATTTTAAAACTGTTTCATAGTACATAAACAAAGCGAATCCGAACCATATTAAATGAAGTCTTGAAGTTCACATAAAAATAATTCATTTCCCCATCCAAATACTTTTCTGATTGTATCTCATACGTTAAGGTATTAGTATGTATGAATAATAATTTTACTCTCTCTCCACGGATACTTGTCTTCTGTGTAATTTGATTAAAATATTTTTAGACCAATAGTTAATTTTTTGGTAAAATATAGATAATATATTTAAAATATTTAGAGCTATAGTTAGAAACAACAACCACTACACAACCCGACGTGTTGCAAAAAAAATTTCTCTGAAAGGAATATGAATGACAAACTCATTCACATTCCTTCAACGAAAAAAATTTGAAATCGGAATTTATAATTTCATAATATAAATGATGAAATTTTATTACTAGAATATTAAAACCGGAATTTATTTTTTTGTTAGGAATATATCTAACAAATAAATTTTATATCTGAGTGAAACGATAATTTAAAATTTTCGCTTAATTATAAGAAACGTAACTTACAAGAGAATTAAACAGAGATTCAGTGTGTAATTTTCTTATATAGGCACAAGAAATTTATATATTTACTTCAAAGATTCTTTCTAATTTTAATGCTTTCAAAATCACATTTTTAATCTTTTCTACATGTGTAATATAAAAATAGTACCATTTTAAAATAAATACTTCACAAAACATTTCAAAATAATGAATCTATATGATTATACTTTATGTTGTGCCTTAGCAACCACTATATATGCACATAAATTGGTCTTTTTTACAATCTTATTCTAATATGATAAAGAAAAGTTATATATATATATAATATTAAACTTCATTGACGCAATTTTTTTTTCTGTTGGTACCACATATGTAGTGATTTGAAGCATTTTACCAAAATGTTAAGCCAAAAATAATAGTCATCAGTTTTATAAAGAATATTCATAAAGACAAACCATTTACTTTAGGTTCACTTATTACAATTTTAATGCACTTAATGGGAATACATTTATTCATTAAATAAAAGAAAGCATATAATTTGAATGTAATCATTGATGCTAAACTACATATAGTAATTTTGTGCTTTTCAAGCTATAATCATTGCTTTTACTGCTAAATAACTCTTTATAATATTTAATATTTTCATGCATAAAATAATGCATAATTATTAGTGATTTTCAGCAAATTTTTTTTTTTAATTTTTCCTAAGTTTTAACTGCACAAATTTACTTTTAATCAAGATCAATTACTAGTTAGCATATTTCTAAATCAAGGAAGTTATAAGGAATTAATTAATTATATATAAAAATATTTTCATTATTCCAATATAATTTATTAAATTTCAATTAAATATACTAAATACACTTTGAAAAAAAGAATTTTGGCTTCTTTTGTAATAAGTTTCCATTCAGTTTTTATAAATTGCCAAAATGCATTTAAAGCCAAATTTTTTTTAATCATATATATTATCTTAAAAAAAGTATTATACAAAGTACAATGTTATGATCTGTTTTGTGTAACGAACAACTTGGCAATCACGGTAAAAATTTTAAATGAGGAAAGCAACGTATTTAATATAATAGGCTTTGATATCTATTTTGCAAATTTTTGTTGTTTTATTAATCAAAAAAAAATTTTAATGTCTTTTCTTTTTCAGCTTATTGTGTTTATCTTTTTCTATCTCATACCTGCCGGAGTATTCTCAGCGATAGAAAAAGACTGGAATTACTTAGACGCAATTTACTATTGCTTCATTTCTCTTACAACAATAGGACTTGGTGATTTAATTCCTGGAGATAATTTAAATCAACCATATAGACCACTCTATAAAGTTTGTACTACAGGTAATAAGAAAATTTACGCAATACATATATATCATATGGTACCATAGCTATTTAGTTAATTATTAAAATCATTCTTAATTGAATTTTAAGTTATAAATAGATAATAAAAATGTAATTATTATATTAAAAATTTAAATAGAATCTAATCATTCCTAATTTATTGTTATATTAGTGACGATGATTAAAATTGTGAAGTTTTTACTTCATTATGAATTTCATAATTTCCCATTCCTAATTACAAAGTTTTGAGAATTCGAACGTTAATATTAAATTTGCATGAATACATTTCGAATTTAAATTAGTTATTGTAAGCTTCCTAATTTATAACAACTCTATAAATAGCGTTGCTCAACTAATTTATTTATGGAATGAACAACTATAAAAATCCATATATTCTTCTAAACCCATCAGAATAGAAATACATAACTTCATCCAATGTACTAGATCAAAGAAAACTAATGCATATCTTACAACATTTTATATCGAAATAATATTTCAAAATCATAAAAAAACTCAAATTGGAAGTTCTTGAGCGCACAAGTAATTTAAATTAAAACAGTTCAATATTAAATATTATATTGCCTAAGTGCTTAATATTGATTATTATAAAATCTCACTTATAAAACCTATATTGCCGTTTCTCGAAATTTTTCTGTAGTGAAAAATTCATTGTGAATCTTAGATTAAAATATCTTCTGGTAACGATTATAAGTATTTTTCCTATTATAATCTATTTGATCAAAAATGAAATTGCTGTGCAAAAAATTAGATTTAGGTAGAGTTATTGTAAAAAAGCTTACTTTAAATTAGAAATTTACATAAATTTTATTTAAACTATTATTTCTCATTTAACATAAATCTATCCCATCAATTTTTCTAAGAATCCAGTGTAAATTATGCTAATCCAGTACTTAGTTGTCATGTTTTCGAAAAGAATTCGAAAACAGGACAACTAAGTACAGGAAAATAAGTGTTTCATAAATGTATTTAAAACAATGTGCGCAATATTTTGTCGAAGAAAACTATTTTTTAGAATCTTTATAGTGCTGAATGTATTTTTATTGATCATCCTTCTATTTGCAGGCTACCTATTAATAGGCTTAACATTCATGATGCTCTTCCTGGCTGTACTTTATGATATACCTCAACTAAATTTTGGAATGTTCTTTTTAATGAAGAGTGAAGGCACGTCTGATCCCGAGAAGATGAGGCTTCATCCTTCAACAGGATTGTACGGCCCGAAATACTCGCAGCATATCGACGAACCAACTATTCGCCACGTGAAAGCGGTTCCACACCCACAGTCTTCATCACCTGAAGATAATCCTTGAATATCGCAATGTTTCTTCACATAAGTCTTTCTGAACAGTTCTTCGAACACGGGATTTATGTTCATCAAATATCTGGTATTTACCTTTCATTGAGTTTTGTTCCGATGAGTGAGGGTTGTTTATCAGACTTAAATTATGATATAGCTTATTTTTATGAGTGGAATTCAAAATTTTAATAATAATTTATTTATGTGACTATAAACTGAGCCACTTGTGTTCATAAAAGACCTGACTGTAGGCCTTAATGTGCTTTCAAAGCACATAACCCTGTTTAAAATCTTACTGCACAAAACTTCTTTATATCTTTTGGCGGTTGATATTGCAATTCGATTCACCAAGAGCTGAGAAAAGAATGAAAGAAAAATATTAAATTCCCCCCTTCATAAATTTAGAATGTATTCACAAATCTTTTCCTGAGGAATCTGTGATTTCAATATTTGTGGTTGAATATTGAAATGAAACAGAAAAATATGTTCACTCACTGAATAATATATTGGCTAAATATTCACAATTGAAAAACATCCTCTTAATATTTCACATTATAGAAACAACGAGATATCAAATTGAGGATAAGCATGACTGCTTTATGAATGGTAATCTGTATAGTTAAAAATTCAATATCACCAATATTTCTATTGCAGTTATTTGTAATAAAAATATGTCCTGCTACAAATAAAATACTTAAGATTTTAGTGTATTACATTCAAATCTGTAAGCATTCCTTGAATCCAAAAGATCTGTCTAATGAAGAACTATGCATTTAAATAACGAGAATTTTTGGAAAACAATTTATACTTCTTCTCGAAGGAATTAACCCAAAGAAAAGAATAACAAAATAATTTAAGAAAGTAAATTAGATACTTACGTGTAAAATGGCTGCCATTTCAGATTCTGTGTCTTATAATAATCTTTAATGTTACGCGGCATTTTATATCTTTTTCATTAGTGTCTTATGTCGAGAAATAACTTGCCTTAGTGAAGTCATTAGTGACATAGGTTGTTATACTCGGTAGTACTGTTTGTATTCCTGCATATTTGTCGACGTTTACCATCATTTTGGTTGCAGTTTATTTTCAAACCATATTGATTGCTATATTTATAAAGTAATTTTCATAGAGAATTAAGTAGACAGCAGAGGATATATTTTCAGAAGATGATCACTTTGGTAGATCATATGTTATAATGACAATTTTGAATTATCGATGTTTGAATGTAATTAAAATTATTTTCATTACAATTCAACATGTTATTTTTCAGCACAAAATTATTTAAGATTGAGAAATATTTAAATATTAAAGCTTAGAGATAACTATTAAATTGTGCTTCAAATCAGTGCAGAGTATAACATATTTTAAAATTTAAAAAATTCCTTTTTGATAAGAGAGAGCAAAATTTTATGCATGCAATTACAAGTGAATACATAAATTTCGTTTATAATAATATATTTTGTTGTTTATAAACTTATCAAATATCACAAAATTTCTAGAATTTTTTATGTATAAATACATGTTATGAAAAATAATTGTTCTCACAAAGAGAAATTCTTTTTCGGTTGAGAAAAAATTATCTCAAATTTTTGTCGTAAAACACACTGTTGGCAAACAAATTAGAATTATTGAGTCTATTACATTGCATGTAGATAAATGTGCTTACAAACCTATCAAAGCTCTAGAGAGTTTGCTCAAGAGCTCACCATCACCACAAATGGCACTTTGCAAGTGAGTGGTAATGCCTTTTATGGCATTATGTAGCATTTCCAAATGGATGCCAGAAGTTTCGCGGCAAATGGTACCTTTAAACTACTTTACACGGTCACTCGGCACTCAGAGTCATCGAGAATAAAAATTAAAGGGTGTTGATTCTGTGAAAGTAGTTACAACTCTTTTGTATAGGCTTGTTCTTCATTAAATTTTGTTTTGCCCAGTTTTGCATAAACACCACAGTATCAAATGGGCTTTCAAAATGCACGCTTTTTCTTCCGCAACATTTGCAAGTAGTGAATCCCATTTATTAAGCACACAGACTATTTTGCTCTAGAGCAGTATTCTTAAATTAAGACCTATAATAAGAAACACAGAAAACTCATTCTGAAAATGTAGTTAAGCTACGCGTGAAAATGTTATAAAAACCATATTGTGAATTTTGAAATTCTGGAGATAGACAAGCGGATTTACCATTCGTTAGATTCTACAATTATGGACAGATCATGCAAAAAAATATGAAAATATTTTACACATAACAAATGGACAGCCGTAATTGTTTTTCAACAAAGCCTGATCCAAATATTATAGCTTAGCTGTATCATTTAGTATAAGCTATAGTAGAAATTGCAATTTATTAGGATAAATTTAAAATGTTGGAGACTGAATACCGCTATTTTTGGTACACCAGTGTCTTACCACTTTCTATGTTCTGATTATTATTCATTTTTACAATTCTTTAATTATCCATTTGCATAAGTACTTTAATGAGCATTATGTCTCCCTATAAATACGAATACATAAACTTATCGTTTCTACAATCTAATAAAGGTGATTAAGCCATATTCTTTCAAAAATATCTTCCATGTTTGAAACTTTCGTAAAGTGTCAATGAAGAATTTGATGTTTAGGTAAAAATTTTAATGGAGTAATAATTTAATTACCAATGGAAAATTGTTGATAAGATATACATGTTGACATTAGCTGAGAAACCAATGTGAACATCAGGCAAGAAACCTTTACCTAATAGAACATCATGTAACAGTAAAATTCAGGAATGAGCTATTAATTGCTTAGATAACATTTTTTAGCTTTGCTGTTTCTCATTCTCTATAATCAGTTTATGTGTAGCACCCTTTTACAACAAAAATTTGTAATTAATTTTTCCTCTACCAAAAATCATTCCATTTTTTAAGAATATATATATAGCTTCAGAAAACGGGATACTCTGCTGTTTTCTTCATATATGAAAATCTATATCATATTGACAAATAATTTTGTCAATACTTTAATTTTAAAAAGAAACTTATAAATATTATTTTTGTTTATTAACTTAATAACCAGTATGTCAATGATAATTTCTCAGTATCAAGAAATTCTTATATAAACCCTTATGTTCTATGAACAGTAGAATTTCTGTATTAGTTAGTTGCTTATTTGAACATCGTATACTTTTTTCATATGATTTGACAATGGACAATTACTTGGGCTATATTTAACGCTCGAGAAAGATCATGGGAAAATACTTGTATTAAGAAGATGAAATATTGCAGGATTGTGCATGTAAGAAAGATCACATCTTTTTCCTATATATATCTGTAAAATATTTTTCATGTCTTTTATTGTTGTATTTCAATGTACATAATAATTCAGAGTGTAAAAAGCTGTTAAGTGTATTCATTGCTGTGAATTACACAAATGGTTATAACTTGATAGTTTTCAACAGCAGCTTTTGAGTAAGATTGATAACTATTGTTTGTAATCTCACTTTTTATGAGAGAATATTTCCTCGGTCTCTCATTCATATTTGAATTTAACAAAATGCATGAATATATTATCCTAATAAGTGTTTGCTGTTGTACACAAATATTATACTGAGGTTAATGTTATTTCGATGATGTGAAATTTCTAAATTTTATGCCCGTTTGATGGTACTTTGTGATCTTCTATCTAGTCACTATTTATTTACCAGATTTATTACATAAAGAACTTTTTAATGTTTTAATCATATAAATGTGTTTAATATAGCTATACTAATTAAAACTTTAATATAGCTATACTAATTAAAACATGCTAACATATATCATAACATTGAACTTTTATAAAATGTAATATATTCTCAGAAAATAAAAAATCTTTGATGTTAGTTTAAAAAAATAATAAATTAAAATCTAAGTGTACATTTAATAGGCTGATATAAGTGTGCAATGAAATACATATCTCTTTTATTTATTTTGATAAATTCCTATTTTAAATTATATGTTAGAAGGCATATCAAAAGTTGTTGTAGAAAAGTTTCAGAAACATGAATAATTAATGAAATTCAGTGACATTGACGCTCAAAAGTTAAGCAACAAATGCAAAGAACAATTTAAAAAAGTTTTTATAATATTTTGATCTGTCTAAATTAATAGGTACAATTGAAATAGATTTGTTATGTCTTGTTGTAAATAACATGATGCATGTGTATTAAATATTTTCATAAGTTAAGGGTTTAAATTACATGTTGACACCTTTTGTTGCAGTTTTTAATAATATACGAAATAAAAGCAGGATTATGAGAGGCAAAAAATTGTTTTCAATTCAGAAATAAACAAAGGCGTAACCCTTTAAAGCAAATTCTCAATAAGTCGAATCATATTAAGAATACGTCATTCCATAGGATAATTTATAAATAGTGCCTCTGATTAAAATTGAAGGTATGCAGTAAAAGTAATCCAAAATCAGTCCACAAAACAAATATTATCACAAGGCCCAATCATCAACCGACGATAGTTGCTGTTTCCAAAGATTAAGAAATTAATATTTTGATAACACAGACCCCCCTTTTATAATTCATTGAATAATCACATGTGGAGCGCAAATGAATTGTCTTGATGCGCAGTAAAAATCTTTCCATCCTTATACAGATGCTTCTATTCTGTAACCATATGCTATAATAATAGCACCTTATTTTGATAATACTCAGCATAAATTTTAACATTTTGTTTCATAAAATATGCTTTTTTATTAAGACTTGAAAGTGTTCCCCTTAGCAAAATAATACCTGATGTCCAATTTTTGCCTTTTTGAAAAACTGCCACGTCGTTGCTGTTCAAGAGTAACTTCAGCTTTTTATTCCACTATTTATCGATAACACAGGAAACAAGATTTCAACCAAATCAGCTCAACAGTATTTTTTATGAAAGACTTCATTTGGCCTTACAGATTCGGTATGATCCATTGAATTTCCTAATGTGTCGGTAGTCTGCAGTGTTCAGCATTCATTGTGTATAACTAGGAATGTATATATTCAACGAGAAATATAATGGTAATTATAAAATAGTGTTAAAGAAACTATATATGGATGGAAAAAATTATAGAAGTTAAGTTTTATACTATAAACATTTGTAAATCTTATATTTTTTCTTTCAATTATCTTATTTTAAAATCCCATTAACCACTCAAAGCAACATAGAGGACTGACTGCTTAGTGTTAGGCAACGGCCTTTGTGTTGTAAATGAATTTGTGTTTTGCGTTTACTTTTGAGTAACATTACAGTTAAAAGTTTAACTTTCTATAGTGGAAGCAATTTGGTAGCAACGAAACATTAACTTTTCTGAAGCATATTTCTGCATCAAGTACTATATTAGAAATTCAGTTTATAAGATTATTAGAATTGAGTTTGCAAGTTAGCTTCTTGGCTGACGCTTTGTTTTCAGTATTTTCTTCCAAAACATTTAGTTGTGATCCAGTTTCTATTTTTGAAGTAAATAATAATCCATTAGACTAGAGTTTTTTTTATTATTATTTATTTGTGACTGAATTTGGGTTAGCTTCCGTCTAAAATTTTAAAATTTCATTTCGGTTCATTAATAATTCATTCAAAAATTTAAATAAAAAAGGTGAGACTCACATTCATTGACAAAAGAGTGCAATAAACTAATAATAAATATAAGCTTTTAAAATTTTGAACATGCTTGTTTTGAATCAATTTGAATTCAAGCATTTCCGATTAGCTCATAAAAATTCTCAGAAAGAGAAGAGAAACTAGGCATAGACGAGAGAGTTCTCTTGAATGTGTTGGGTATTTATTCTCCATGGAATTCGAGGCTACCATGATAGTTACTCTAAGCTCCTGCGTTTTTCAACTACGCAAAACTTAAATCTTTATGCAAGCTCATGAAAGTCCTCAGAAAGTCGTGAGAACTGTGTCTAAGTCTCCTGACATAAGCGTATGTATTTTCTATGGAATTCATGGTTGTCATGGTAGTTATTTTCAGCAATTTTATGTTTCAACCTTGCAAATTCATCTAAGAAGCGGTAGTTTGGTAGCACTCTTTGCAATCAAGTTTTACCGAGTAAGAAAATGGTATTCGTAACATGTTAAATCCTGGTTACAAACATTGATGTCTTCATCTCTGTACACTATTTCAAAGATAAGAAGATAATACGAAGTGTTTTCTATGCACAAGTGAAGATAAATACATGGTCGTCGCATTGACAAAATTTCATTTCAGTCTTTAGTTTAGTTTCAGTACCATGTTTAATTTCTGTAGAAAAATAAAATATGAAAATAATATATTCATTATACGAAAAATGTAATAAATTATAAAGAAATATAAACTTTTAAAATTTGTGATATTTGTTTTGATCTAACACATGAGTTTTAGCACTTCACGATATTAACTCATAAGTCTTCAAAAATAGAAATTATGCATATATCTTCTGAATGTTATTTATGTATTCTCTTTAGAATTCGAGACTGCCATGAGAGCCATTTTGTGCAACTTCCTATTTCAACTTTGCAAATCATACAACTCTATACAAATTCCTCTATGTTGAGGATTATCGTACAGCACTCTCTCTCTCTCTCTTATTTTCATCAAACGTTATTTTCTTAACCGGTAAAGCTTGACTCTATGCAGTCAAGCTTTACCGGTTAAGAAAATGACGTTTGTAATCTTCTAAATACATGGACGTAGAAATAGACAATTTCATCTTTGTGCCAAGCTTCAAAATAGCAAACCAATACATTTGTTTCCTATGCTGAAGTGAAGATGAAGTCATTATCATGGCCACTTACTAAGGCTCATTTTACTAGTATTTGTTTTGAATTGACTTGCATATTTGCTTTCCATAATATTAGCACATGAATGTTTACAGAAGCGGGAAAGAAATTATGCACACAAGTTTTCTAAATGTTATGCATATATATTCTATATGGAATTCAAAGCTACCAGAATAGCCACTCTTAAGCAATTTCATATTTCAACTATGCAAATCCTATATTTATTCAAGTTCATAAAAGTCCTCAGAAATAGAAGAGAAATTATGAATATGGCTCCTACGTATTCTTAATGGAATTCGAGGCTGCCACGATAGCCATTAAAGCAACTTCACCTTTCATCTATGCGAATTCACTTATGTTCCGGATTAACGGGCGCTTTGTGCAGTTCAAGCTTTACTGATCAGGAAAATGGCATTTGTTACAGGTGAAGTCTATAATTAAATAGATGTCATATTTGTTCCATATTTCAAAGACAGTAAAATAATGCAAAATATTATCTATGCACAAGTGATGATGAATACATTACATCATAATGAATACATTACATCTATCGATAATAATCATTACTTAAATCGTCAAATCACTGATTTATTATACACGCATTTCGTTGAATTTATCTAGATTAATAACTGAAAGGAATCAATCAATAAATTATTGATTTACTGTGGAAAACAGCGCATTCCACATTTCTAATTATTTATGGAAATGTTTGAAATTCAAATTTATTTGGTTTTTATGGAAAGCAGCATCGTTAACTTATTCGTTTCTTGCTTGCAACTGAACTGTACGTATCCAAGAATAAAGTTTGCTAAGATATCGTCCATCTTTTATAATCAAAAATTCAAATTGTAAAATGACTATAATATTTGACTTATGATTCGTCAATCATGAGCTCATTCTTCTTTTGGATAGTGAAAGGTCAAACTGTAAGATTATTATAGTATTTGATCTGATTCATTAAGTTCGCAAAACTAGAATATGTGGTCTTAAATGGGTATGATCTCGGGTTTTACATTTATTCCTGTGCTTATGACATCCTTCCAATACTTTAATTTTAAAAGATTAGTAAACTGACAAAACTAATGACCTACTAGCTATTTCTAATACCAATAATGAATTATAGAGTTCTAAGTGGACTTGACCTCAAATCCGTTGTAAAATTTATCTCAGATTTGAAACACCATGGATAAATTCGTTTACTTATTCGTTTTTCTTCAAAATAAAATAATCATACGGCACCTTATATTTGTCGTTTCCATCATCATATTGATATATATGAATGTCCAATCTTGGACGACAACGATGATGTCTTAATAATTAGACTTTTCAAAAAAATTGAGCAATAATTTCACGATTAAAAAAATAAAATGTTTGACTATAGTAAGATCTCGGTTATAAAAAGTCTGCTTGAATTTCAAACAAATTTAAATGAATCATCCACATTGAAAACGATGAGAATTTCTTTGAGAACATCATCATTCATATTTAGATCTTCTAAGAAATTAAATTATAATATGCAGAAACAATTAATGTGTGATAACTTTGGGTAGAGGAATTTATTATTTAATGAGACTTCATAATTTCTTATAACTGCAATATTTTTGTCTTAAAATTTTTAGGGTATAATACCATTTAACTGAAATGGGAAATCTATCATTAAAAAGAGGGCGAGATTTTGTCAGAAATTTCGTCACTCACTACTGATTAACGCGAGGTAATAAATGACAACCTCCTATTCTTGGTCACTCAGATGTTTAATTATTATTAAAATTTGACCTGTAGATTTTCATTTCTGGAGCTCAAAATAAATTTCTTGTATTATATATTTATCAATAATCTTTGCTGCGTGAAGGTGTACAAATTTTTTAAGTAGCTTAATTTTCGTACATCAATTATGCGTTTTACGATTGCAAGTCAATTTTTTTGGCTGTAAATATTAATTTTTCTGCTTGCTACTTAAATTTTGAATGATATCATATTAAAGCTCTTTACTGTTAAGTAGAATGAGCGTTAAATTCTTAATATATCCGATTTTAAATATTAAAGAATAGATGTTAAATGTTATACTCGAAATTTTATTCAAATATAAAAGTACTATTTTAATAATAAAAAAAACCCTGATCATTCTATTTTATTACAGTTACAAAAAAATTATATCTATATGAATAAATAACTATGTATAAAATGTTTATTTGTATTTCAATATTTGAAAACCGAATACCATAAATGAACAGATTGTTAAAATATATTTTTTGGAATAATAAATCACTCATCTAAAAAATAGTTAACTATGGTAAATAATTCTTTCATAAAGAATAAAGCATTCTAAATTTTCAAAATTAATTACGTAAACTAATTACTGATTTCTTTTCAAAATATCAAAATATTTTTGATAATCAATAAAAACATGGCTCATACTGCCTTAAATACCACAGAAAAATATATGTATCAGGTAACAAGAAAAGTTTTGTCGCTATGTGTCATAAAAATTCCAGACATATTATTGGTACGATAAAACGGACTTTATTCATCGAAGTATGCACCATTATATGCAACAACCCTTTCTCAGCATGATGCAAACTAATGTATCCTTTGCTATAAAATGCCCAGTTCTTAGAAACAAAAGGGAATGGGACACTTCAGTTTAGATCTCTTCAACTTCGCTAAACCGTCTCATTCGCATGTGATTGTCCAAGCATGAAACAAGTAATAATCACTTCGGAAAATGTCTGGGGAATTAAGAGGATGAGGAAGAAGTTCCCATTCGAAAAAAGTAATCACATTCAGAGTTACATTTGCGGTCTTGCGTTGAACAGATTCTTTATCCCGTTCACCAATGCAGACTGTTTCTAAAGCAGGTCTTTTACACACGCTCCAGTTGTTGCGTGTAGACAGAAACAATAATCTGACTACGTGTAAGGAACTCGTATTGAAAAATACCAGCCGATGTTTACCATACACACGGCATCAGCTTCTGGAAATGAAGCGGAGACGTGCAGTCCTGTAAATCGGATCTGTCCGTGACAACAAATGATATGGTTCGTTTATGCTAGGTGTACTAGATCCATTTTTCATCACTCGGCAGTAGATAATCCAGAAACGGTTCATTTTTCTGGCAGAAAAAGAAAAGTGATGAACACATGAATAGCCTATGAAATTTATTGCCTTTAATAAATTCGTGAAGGAACCATTGCCATAGCTGCCACAACTTTTTCAGATTGTGTAAGTGAGTACGAATGGTTTCATCAGAGAAATACGTGGAACTTAATAGTAAGTTCCTGATACGTTGGAGACACGTCTTTAATAGCACTTTTCAAATCATAGCCATTTTAAGACTGTTGGTGCACTGATCGTGATGCAATTTCGAACGATTCATCATTGGAACGGAATTTACGATGCCAACTTTGCCCGGTGTGCCAAGTTTGTTCACATATCATAAACGTGCTCTAATAACATCCTTGTTTAGGACATTATTAAACAGAAATCTATAAAAAATTTCTTGATTACTAAGTCTTATATATCATCTATTTGAAAATATCGAAGGTAACTATGCTAATTTATGCCCGCTTATAGCGGCATTTACAATTTACCTTATTTAAAAGCGATAAAACTTTTCTGGTTTCCTAATGGTTTTGCAAAAAATATAATATATATATGTAATATAAAGTCTCTAACTCTCTAGAATTTTTAAAGACATATATCATAACAAATAACGCATCTCATTATGTAGATGCTAATATTTTAATATAATCCCACAATTTTTAAACATGCGCCCCAAAAAAATCTTGCCTAACAAAATCTAAATTCATTTCATGCTATTCAATTTTTATTTCAACTCACAAATGTGTGTGTAACCCCACAAGAGTTTTTATTCTTAAAATATGAGGAAATTATTTTAATAAAATCTTCAAGAAAATAATTTATATTTTTATTCAGTCTTAAATAGTGTGTAAATAAATATTAAAAAAAGACGGAGAAAAACTGGCAAAATTTAACACACTTTGATAAGTTTTATTAGTATTGTTATATATATGATATTATAATAAAAGAATGCTTTTCCTTTTTCAGAATGCGTGTTTAAAAATAATAAGCTCATATTATAATACAGAAAACGTTAACTATAAATTATAGCTTTGAATATTTTTATTTTATACATAAATACTTGCAATAATTTTTCACTGAAAATCATACTCCAACGAATTTTTTCTTGTAGTTTAAGCAATTTAAAAAGCACCATTTAATAATTAGATCAAGCAATATAAGCAACTCTAACATAGTAATAAATTTATAACTTCTCTCTACTACTTCATTTATAAAAATAGTCATGTTTTCTTTATTGTTTCACTTATGAATTTGTACTATAACATGTTTCACAAAGTGTCTGCATCCCTGTAAGCTCTAACGCAAGAATATATTATTTCAAAATTTTATATTAAGAAGAAAAATGCGAAAAAAAGCAATTAAATTTAAAAGAATAAGTTATTTTCTCAAATAAGTTTTTATGTTTGCGTTTTTCATTTCTAAAACAATATATCAAATTAAATTGTTAATTTTTCAGAATTAAATCAGGAAGAATTTGAATTTTTTGGAAAATCAATGATTGCCTTTATATAATTGAATGTTTATGAAATATGTGCTTGATTATTTTTAGTATAAATGTACATTAATGTATTTTCATTCCTAGGTGATATATTCAATGTGAAAATACTATGCATGTATTTTGATAAAATAATTTATTTTAAAGTAGGCTGAATATATTTCTACTTTGAATGATTTTATTGTTGTAAAGCTGTCAAAAAATGCATTGCATTCTAGTGTGTAATGTGTAAGTAATGAAATGCATTTAAAATCTGTATGCTTATGAATGTAGTGTTTAAAATATTTGACCTAAACACATTCTACTACTCTCTGTATGTTCTTATATAAACTGTGATCAGAAAACAATTATCAAATGAAATTCAAAATTGTATATGAATGTGTCATTATATACATCAAATCTAGAAATTACGAAATAAATTTATCTATTGAATATATTATATTTTATAAAAGAAATATTTTTTAGAAAATATCTGATGAGAAATACGAGATGATTTCACGACTCCTTCTAAACGGGATCAAGAGAAATAAAATTTCTACTTCATTAATTTTTATTGCATCGATACACTTCATGTGTTCAAGCTCATAATTTAACTGTTCGAGAATTGAACAAATAAAGAGAGATAAAAGCATTGGTGGAAAGTCTAAGAAATTACGATTAAAATAATTTTTATTATTAATCTGCAATTTTAAATAATTTTACAACAATTGCAGTTTATTCATAATTGTGTGTATTAAATATATAAGTGGCACATATATGTAACACATGATACAATGCATTTGAATTTCTGCCACTTTTTAATGTGAATTATTCAATCCAATATAAATGTTATTACAAATAATTATTCAGACTAAATTTTCAATTGCAAAAATAATTTCAAAATGTTATCAATTGTCTTATTTTAAGAACGCAATATACTATAAAATTTATTACTGGTTCATATACTTTTAAAAAAATCATATTAACACATTCAAAATAGAAATTGGCGAAACTAATATGAATATATTTTGTTTGCCATACCTTTCAGAAGAAACACTGCTCTACTATTCTACTAATGATTAGTCACAATTAAATAAGCATTTTTTTTAAACTTCTGAATTAATACTTTCATAGATCTCTAAAGATTGTAAATTCTCAGCTCTTTTATTATACACTGCTGGCCACCCAAATTGTGACACAAAGAAAGACAAGAGATTTTACAACAAAATTTATTTTGTAGATAACATGTTGATCAAATATCAAATGATTAAACTTATAAACTTCTGTGAACTATGGTTCCAGCCAAAATCAGTAGCCAGAGCAGCCGCCCTTGTGGGAGATCACCGTTGCCACATGCCTCAACAATGATTCAAAGATACTTGGGATGTGTTCTTGGGGTACAGTAGATTAAGCAGTTTCCACACGTTGCCAAAGCTGGTCTGGTGTGGCAGTTGGGGATATAATCTGGGTCAGTCGCTGAGCAACCATGGACCACATGTTTTCTATTGGTGAAAGATCCGAAGGGCGAGCCAGCCAGGTAAGTAATTCTATTTTGTGATTAAAAAAGAATCCTTGGACAATGCGTGCCACGTGTGGTCACGCATTATCCTGTTGAAATATGGCTGTGGGCAAGCCCTGGGCGTATAGGACAATTGGTTGCAACACATCGGGGCTGTTTAAAGTACCGGCAATGCGTACTAAAGGAGTGCGAGAGTGATATCCAATACCACCCCATATCATAATACCTGGTGCATAACGCAGCTGTTGAGCATCCTCTGCTGTACTATAGTTCGTGATGTGGCTGAGTGATCCGTCACTGCCATCGCGTGAAGTGGTGCACTGAGGTGGATGCGATCGAACACCTTTGTCCGTCGTACCTTCCTGCATCCAACGATCACATATTCGCATTACAATTGTTTGGTTTCATCCAACAAGACTTCCGATTTCCCTGAAAGATAATCCACAATCTCAGTAGGACACTATTTTTCCTCTGTTCAACTCAGATACTTGATCAAAAAAATATAGCTGTTTTCTACGAGGCATAATTGATCGTTTAAAAAAAGAAAAAAAACAACTGCCGAACTTGAAATCGTCGTAATCTCCAATCCTTAAATAGCGCTTTGAAGTGGCGCCACAGGCGCACGTGATGTGTGTTTGCGCTGAAATTCTAATCATTTGCATATCTCACCTCCGCTAATGCATGCTGTAAATTTCTTGTTATTTGCATGCTTCCTTCGGGTGTTGCATTTACGGGGTCCAGCAGTGTAAATAAAAAAGAGAAATCATTCTTAATTAAAATGAAACTACACCTCGTCAAAAAAGTAACTTTACAAGTTATTGCATCGTAATGCACACTTACAAGATCGATGCAATAAGCTACTACGGCTTTAAATAGTCACGAGTCAGCGTTTCTCAACGAGTCTAGAACTATTTTGGGATCGATGGAAATTTAAAAATGTTCTATAATATCAGAGGTCTATTGGGTTTGGGTGATAAATTTACGAAATATAGACAAAGTATAAAAACATTAAAACAGTAAATAAACTATTTTTCTAATTTTTTGTTAAATTTCTCAGTTATTTTTATGTGCAATTAGGAATATTACAATTATGCTGCACGCTGTATAATGGGAAAAAAATTAGACGAGTATGTTGAAAAAATCTTTTTAAAAAGACCCATGCAGAGGAGGTTATGAACACCTGACCTTTAGACTGAATGATTCGTGACTACATTAAGACTACGTTTGTTCAATGTAATAAATACATCATATGTTACTGTGAATGACCGAAATTTGGAGAACGTCGACAGTGAATGTCACATAATCGCTTGGTGTATGTCCCAAATATATTTAGCAAATATCCTTATTCCTGACTTAACAGGTAAACTGCGACATTCACCATTCAGTAATAATGAATGAAGATTTGTATTTTGTTCTCCGTGTTTCAGGTGCGATATAATTTCACAAGGATGATGTAACTTTTTCGCGGTGAGGAGTGGTTCTTCACTCTGTAGAAACATTTGTACGACGAGACATGTAGCTTTCTAACGCGAGAAAGACCTCGATATTACTTGCATTCTCAATGATATCAGTTGTGCTTGGATAAAAATGTTACACATTTAGCTTTAAATTTAACTAATAAAGAACTTATTTTGCATTTATACCGAATATGTCAACAATTGGAAAAGCTTAATTAACAGCACACGTAAATAAAATTTTGAACTTAAAACAGTATATTCCAAAGAAAAAAATAATAATACCAATGAAAAATTATGTGATTGAAATCTTATTTATTGCAACTTAAACTTTTGTGGTATTTTGAATTGCACACGAGTCCCTTGCTTATACTACTGCTTTTAGTTGTGGAACAGTTCCTTTTTCAGTGACAGCATGTACAACCTTGCCCTCCACTTCCCGAATCAGCAGCAGCTGCTTTTCTCAGAGGCACTTCTTGAGAAGAAATTTCATCCATTGAAAGTAACTTTTCTTAAACTACGAACTGATTAAGAGTATAAAACTGCTTGAAAGTAGCATTTTTTGTTCAATAACTTATAAAAGTCGGAGTCTTCCATTCCAACTGCTAACACATTTTGACAATTTGTACCGTGGCCAATACATTTGGACACAGTCGACATCAGGGACTTTTATTCGCACTGTATTACCAATTTGTGCGGGGGGGGGGATTTTTTTGAGGTTGATAACATTTTCGATGCTTGTAGTAGAAGATTATTTCTATAAAATAATCGGCAACAAACAAAGTCATTTTGTTGAGTCAGCCGTTGATATGTAGACGTGGTAGGTTACAGATCCTCTTCAATATTTTTCTTTGCAGTATGGTTTTCGGTATGACCACAACTTAAATTTTCTTCAAGTATTAAATTTTTTCTTGAAGTTCGCCAAGAAAAAAACGATGCTATGCTTCTTCGTTTGTTTAACGCCAAGCATGGCTTTATAAAAAGTTTGGCGTATTCTATCATATGTAATGTTCTTAGAAAATTGGACAAGGGGCAAACCATTTGACCATTTATTTGCATCGTTGTCGTTCATCTATGAATTTAACATATTATGATGAGCCCTCTCAACTGAACCTTATGCTTGACTATGGCGACGCTTTCTATGAACTATCTTAACATCTTTATACATAGCGCATAGTTCGGATGACTTGATTACTGAATCCCCTAACGTTATCTGAATGCAATATAACTGGAGCACCAAATGTCAAAAATATTTAAAGATAATTTCAGTAAAAGTTACCTTTGGTTTTATACCTTTTTTAGATTGACCGTTTCATTTGACATCGTTCACACTAATTTCAATACATAACAACTTTATATATATTTTGTACTTACCTTGCAAAACTTCAAGAATACGAACTTCGGTGGCTTAGTTTAGTGAGTTTTAAATGGTATGCTAGACAATTCATCATTAGTAACATAATACTTTATATTTGTTTCTCCTGATTTTAAGAGCACAATTAATTTCTCATTAATCTTTAGAACATCAAAATCCTTCAATTGTCTGTAATCTAAATTTGCTGCACTCAGTTTTTAAAGAAACCACTTTAGAAAGTATTTTAGAGTACTTTTCTTGTGAAAAATAAAAACAATCGTCATCTCATTTACTCGCACAATACATTTAACCTTTCAAAGAAAAGCTATTCCCTGAAGTAATCATTCAATATAAATAAGTATCTCGAATACTGCCCACCCTGTCTAGTGGTCAGCGTACCTGACTGCAGGTAGGGAGGTCCTGGTTCAGGAATGGATGTACTTTCTCTCCTGTCTTTGTATGAATAGAATAGGAATGGTTGCTTACACTTTAAACGGGTACCTATAGCATGTATGTACTGAAGAAGTCGGACTCCACACCAAATTGCGGCTCAGTTGAAAAAGTGGAGCAGCACACCCCATATTGGAAGCCTGGCTAACACTCGGGGGGGAAAAAAAGGTCACGATTTAAAAAAAAAAAAAAAATAAAATAAAAAAAAAAAAAAAAACATTGCGCATATTACTAAGCTTTACATAAGACTGAGTGTTCCAGAGTAAAACAAATAAATACGAAATAACTTCAAACAATCGTAGCAGAACAAAAAATTTGGCGACAGACTGTCGTCCTTCTATGGACCGCGACATTTTAACGACCCCTCCACCGCTTATAGTCCGAATGTACAATATAGTGAAATTATCAGTCTTTCACCGAAGTATTTGATATGTGTTGACATTCTCCAATTTTGGTCTTACACAGTAAGATATATACACAAATATGAATAATTTAATGAAAACATATAATAAATACTTTCTTTTTAAAAAAAAGTATAAATTGTTTATTTTAATGAGTTTAATAAAAAAGGTTAATATATTATAAAGATAGAAAAAAATAATTTTCTCTAATAATGATTTATTTTTTAATTTATCCTACGTAATTTATGTAAGTATGAAAGATATTTAATGCAATCATTTACTACATCTTTTTCACAACATTCACTTAACTCATTTGAACAGTTTTAGATGGCCTTTAACAGATAGATTTAATAACGTCTGTGTTCCTTAGAATATTAATCTATACGCGTAAAGATACTACTTTTAAATTACAACTTTTGGGATTTCGTTACCAAATGGAACTTATTGCGAAATGAAATCTTAAATTTCCTAATTAAAATATATATTAATTTACATTAAAACAATGATGTAAGGATCTTTGCAATATTTGTTTCGTTATATGAGGATCATAGTCAAAGCTATGTCTCAATAGACATCTCTGACAAAAAATCAATACAATAGTAAAATAGTCAATACAGTTTATTAATTCCTATGTTGCTCTTTTTTTTATTATGGTGAATACATAAGAGGTCAAATACCTAATTAAGCAGAAGTTTTGATCATTTAAAAATATATATATACAATTAGAAGAATAATATACAATTTCATACCCTTGCTTTAGCTTTTACTTATTGAATAAGCTTTTGGTAAAATCAAAGTCATTTGGTATGAAACTTAACAACGAATTTAATTAATGCAAATTCAACGTTTACTAGAAAAATTATCATAAACTTTTTTTTTAAAAAGAAAAAAAATTTTTTTATTAAAAACATCACATCTCGGTATACGTTAATATTATGTACATATATAGGAATACCAATACATAAAACATGTTTTGTAAAATTGAAAAAATACATGTATTTTGATAAGAAAAAAATTTTTTTTTAAAAATAATTGAGTGGTAAATACAATATTTTACAACTATATAACTGTTAAACAATACTACAAACTTGATAATATAGATTCATTAAAAGTAAAAAATTAATTAAATTATCACACATAATTAATTTACAACTTCTAAAGAAACAAATTATTAAATATAAAAGATTATTCTTTTTACATATTTATAAAGTGTAAAAATCATGCAGAATTGTCCATGTTGTTTTTCATGATTAACACAAAAATTATACACAATAACTTTCTAAATTGAATATAAATACTTTCTCTTTACAATAAAAATATTTCCATATTTAAAACTTTCTCAATTGAAGAGTTAAATACAATGTAGGCATAATCAACATTCAGAGAAAAAAATAAGAGGAAATTCAAAAACAAATAATATTTTTTTTTCCAAATTTTAATGTGTTCAATAATTTGTGAAAAATCTCTTGACACTACCGTTATAAGCTCCAAATATAAATCTGACATTCTTACAATCTCTATTATACTTTAAAGCAAATTGAAGTTTTGTAATTTTATGATGTAAAATGAATTTAAGAAATATTTTATTCATAACAATAAAAACTTAAAATAGCTTATTTTCGATGCAAATAAATACTGAATTAAAAATGTATATCCATTATTTCCAGTTAGAGGGCTTACATTAAAAGGCAGTAATGGTTCAGTTTGGTTTGTATTCTTTGTTGCTAACTGGTCATTTTCGACCACGACGGCTAATTAGATCATTACATAGATTAAGGCAGTAATGTATCAAAATATTTTTTAAAAAATGTTTTTACAAAAAATAATGAACATTTATACTATTATAGTCTTGTTATAAAAGAATTTCTCATATTTAAACTTTTAACATGAACAAGAAGGTATAAAAATAATTGGTCAGTCAAGATAAATTTACATTGTAAATCACAGATAACATGCTTATTAATCAAGATATCATAAATGCAAATTTATTCTGAGTAGGAACAGAAAATATTTGAAAAATATTTCCTTTATTCAACAAGTACAAAAAATATAATCACTTTCCTCAACAACTGGTCAAAATTCAATAATTATATAAATTTAAAAAAAAAAAAAAAAAAAAAAAAAAAAAAAAAAAAAACTTTTGTGTCACATTTTGATAAGAACATGCATGAAATTCACGATAATAAAAAGCAGAAACAGTTCCTCCAGCAAGAAAGACAAGGACAGAGAACAGTTTAGAAAATTTAAATAGTGTTGATTCAAAATAGTCTCATGCCTGTATTTGAATATTTTACTTCTTTGGCATGTCCATTTATAAATTTTATTAAGCAATTTCTGTTAAACATTTAGGGCATGTCCATTTACATATTTTTCTTAACAATTCCTTCAATTTCTGATAAACATAGAGAAAATCATTATTTACTTAACTATTAATTTTCAATACTGTTTGAACCTCAATAAAAGAAACTTGCTTGGCAATTTTTAAGCAAACTTCTTAGTGTGAAAATCATATATTTAGAGTGAAATAAATAAAGATGTTTATCAAGTCTGCCCTTTTACTTCTTGTTAATATAATTTTGTTAATATTGTGATTAAATGCTTCAAAAATCAGATTTTATATTTAATGTTAAAAATGGCATGATTCAAATTTATGAATAAAAGTTACTGGAATAAAAATATTTATGGAGTAGTTCTGAAAATATTTTAAAATACAAGTTTAATAAAAAAGGTTGGATTCCCTAATAATTTTTCACTAAGCCAAAATAAAATTTAGCAAAGACTTGAAGTATTACCTTATTATTGAAATTATGCTAAAAATTACCTTAAAATGCACCCCATTTGAATCATAAAGTAAATACATTGCAAGAAACACTTTTCCTGAATAGGGAGTATAAAATGTTCTGAATATAATTGTTTTGAAACAAATACTAGAAGAAAACCATTTCAGAAATAAACGAGAGAATGTAAAGTTTAACAGGAAAATAAGTTTTGGAAAAAAAATTTTAATGATGAATTCAAATTAAGCAACTTTGGATTTATGAAAGAACTGATGTAAAAAGTTCATATACCAGAAAACGTTCAAAACTATTTAACACCTGCTGTTAAACACGATGGAGGAAACACATCAATTTGGAGAGGAACAGCAACTAACAAAACAGGTAATTTTTACTTTAGTAACATTAAAACAGATCTCGTGTACATCTGACATATTGCACTTGAAGGGGAATACTAAAAATCAACAGCAACAATAATTTTTAATTAGCACATAATGACAAGCAAATGCAATGCTTTTAATCAAACTTCAGGTATATAAAACGCAATATAGTGATTTTAAAATTAAAATGAAAACAATTTTACTGTATTAATAAGTGTAGCAACTTATTTTTTTAAGATAACAACAATGGAAATGTAAATTTAATTTCTTTCTATGCAACTACATGCATAACAGCAGTTTTAACAATCAATAAACAAATTCAGACAATTTGAAAATATCAGAAGTTTTTCACTCATTTTAAAATTCTACAAAATTAGATCATAAGAAAATTTTAAATCTTCTAAGAGATTTTAAAATGTGTAACAAACTGAATGATTTCATTAATTATATTTAATTTATAAAATATCAGAATATATTATCTTAAATTTATAATAAACTTATAAACCAAAAACTGTAACTTGGTATTCAGCATGTCATACAAGAGAAAAGAGATAAAAATGCTGACTGACACACACATACTGCAAAAATGATCATAGAGAATATAAACAGAAAAATATTTTCCATTAACACTGAATAACGACAGACCACAATTGAGACTTTTCCTCCGTTTCAAATTTTTTTGTAAAGTATACTTATATTGGTTATATTGATAAATATATCTTATATTGATTATATTGATAGGTTACATGGATGGTCTTTGGTTCATTTTCCATATTCAATAAAAAAATAAATACACAATATAAAATTCAGCCTTTGTTGATAATTTATAGATAACTGTATTAAACTTCTATTTTTTTAATAAAATATATTTCTATATAAGAATAAAATAACTCATCATTAAAATAAGAAAAAAATGTTATTATTTTGTAAGCCATAACTCTAAAACTAATTGCATTTAATCAAAATATATACAAATATTATAGCATATATTTTTTGTATATATTTTGATTATACAATATGACTAAATTATAAAATTAATATAATACTTTATGAACTATATAATACCGAAATGAACAAGTTTAATTCGTGCATTTTCAATTTCTTCGGTATCTTCAATAATTTTACTAGTTGAAGAGATTGAAACATTATTTCCTTCAGACGCTTTTAGTTGTTGATGTATAGTTACAGTTGGTTTAACATCAGTAGTTGATAATAAAGGTTCTTTCAAAGCTTTATTAATACTTGAAGGAAATTCAGGCAGTGGTCTATGATTTGGAGTAAAATATTTTTTATGCTTAACTTCATTATGAGTTAATGACTTTGTATATACTTTCAGGTGCTCATTTTGTGAAAGTTCACTCATTTTATTTGCATCATATTGATCCAATAATGTCTTAGTTTCAATATTACGACCACAGACTGAATCAAATTTCTGAGAAGAGCTTGAATTAGATGAAACGTTTGGCAATGTACTACATCGTGAGAAATTGAATTTAGAATTATTCTTACATGTATGTGCAAATTGGTTAGATACAGCTAGATAATCCCCTTGATAAGATTGAATATGTTTGCTTTGACTATCAGTTATATCAGATAAAAATTCTGTGGAAGTTTCTTGTGAATGTACTAAATCTTGCACTGGAAAATTTGGTAGTTGTCTAGAAGTAGGTGCGGAAATATGTTTCATTTTACTTTTAGAAGCATTTGGAAGCTCTGTTTCACATAAAACTTGGAATTGCATCTCATGCCCTTGATAAATTGTATTTTGTTCATCAGTCATTGCAAGAGATTTAATTTGATTAGATTTTTGTAAACATCTTGAAGCATCCTTAGGTAAATCTGGCAATGGCCTAAAATATGAGCTAGGAATATATAGTAAGTTTTTCTTATGAACATCATGTACGTCTGCCATACATGATGTAGCATATTGCTCCTGGTGACTTCCTGTCACCTTATTCTGCTCATCTATTATGTGTGGTAAAGTACTACTTTGAATAGATACTGCAGAACATTTTGTGTCACCAGTAAGAAATGCAGGTAGTGATTGAGAGCATGATGATGACATTAACTTCATGCTACTTTCAAAAGCACTGGAGGATCTTGAATTGTGACAATGCATATCATGATGCTCATAAAGTACTGTTTGTCTATTCTCTGCATTCACCAGATTTGATTTCCGTATACTTTGAAAATCAGGCACATATGCTTCTGAAAATGGTTTAGAATAAGAGGTAGATGGTAAATTACTATCTGTTTCACAAAGTTTTCCACAACTCATTTCATTTGATGCAGAAGAAAAAGTAGCATGTAATTTTGGATGAGACATTAAATTATGTGCAGAATTATTTAATTGTAAATCCTGAGGTATCTCTACAGAGTTATTATGTAAATTCAACCATCCTTCTGAAAGCTGTGGTTGATTTCTTACTGTTAATTCATATTGACAGTGAGAAGTTACATCAAGATTATTAGCACATGATATAATTTGATTGTCTGAAATCACAGATTCATCACTTGATGAAGTACCAGACTTAGAAGAATAAGAAGCACAAGAGCAGCTGTCTGATGAAGTATCTAATTCTTCTGCTTTACGTAAAGCTACTACAGCTAAAAAATTTTCTCCCTTTTGTTGAGCAACATGAAAAATATCCAAAAATAAATCCTGATATTCTAAATCCACAGCAAGTAAAAAAGCTTTGCGAAACTGATAGTGACGCAAAAGATGGTGAAAAAACCTTCTTGCAATGTGATGAAGTCTTCGTTGGTACATTTTAACAACATGTTTAGGAAAAGTATCAATATTATCAAAAAAAGTACCCAAGGCAAGCTCTAAACCAGACTGAGTTTCTAAGTTAAAAGGTTTCCTAAATAAATAATTAGTAATATTTGACAGGCACTGAAAACAGAGTTCACTTTCATGGCACCAACTTAAACTTCTTAGTAAAAGAATTGCCTCATCAATAGAATTAGATTTTAAATACTGATTGATTAAATCAACAGTAGTCATATTATTTTGTATAATGTTTCCAGTACAAAATGTTAGAATTAAAATAGAGGATAAATTAGAGTCTAAAACAAATAAGCAAGAACTAGAAAAATCGGATTTCTGCCAAAGAACTTTTTGAATTGAACAGCATTGAAAAAGATATGAGTTAATATTTAAAATGTTATACTCTGAGTTTGATTTATAAAATAACTGAAATTTCACACAAGTTAAAGCAGAATCAAAGCACTGCAACTGATTTTCTGATCCAATGACAAGAGCAATACAATTTTGAGGATGCCAAGCTATTTGCTTTGGTAAAAATAAAAGATTAGTCACAATAGAAGTTTTCGTTTTCAAATCATAAATCAAAAGTATTTGATCTGAATCTGATACAAGTAATTTTTCATTTGTACTCCAGTCACAAGAAAGAAGTTTACCTCGTAATGGCAACTTAGATAAAAATATATGATGATATTGATCTCCAACAATTTCATATGCACAGATGTTAATATCTTCCTCTTTTTCATTCTTCAGTTTTTCTAATGTTAAAATTCGATTAGAATATTGTTTGCTAAAATTAGTAAGAACAAGTTCTCCATATGTTTTGATACTGCAAACTGCTTCAAATCCTTCACTGATTGAATACACTACAATATTAATACGATCAGATGAAAATGTCACTGGAGACCATGGCAAAACATCATCCCCACAAAATTTCCACCATACTAATAAGAAATCTTTTGAAGCATTCAAAGATAATCTTCTTTCAATGTTTTTACTACTAGGACCAATAAGATCCATATGACTGATTCGGGGCTCATTTTTAGTGCCAAACAAGCCATGGAAAAGGGAAAAGGTAGAAACTTCTTGATTAATATGAATAAGAGTTAACTTTGGCTCACAATATGTTACATACATACAGTTTTGAGTAATTACAACATCAACTATTCGACTAGGAATACATTTCCCAACTAAATTATTATCAATGTCTATTTTTTCTAAAGTATTATTATCATGATTCAATTTTATACTAACAATTGAGCCATTACTAAAAAATAACCTTAAAGGTTGATTGGGTTCCCAAGAGACAAATATACATTTATATAATCTAAATAATTTATCTACACTTTTGAGGTTTCTCTTCCATGTCCAATTATTCTTAACTTTGCCAGTTCTACTTTTAAAAAATTCATTTTTTTCTTCACTATATTGGCCTTGAGTACATTGACTCTTATTTGAAGTTTTAATACAATCAATATCATCAGTATGTGATATTTCTGCCTCTTTAAAGCTCATTAAATATAAAGAAGTCAAAAATGATGTCATTTTTCATTGATGAGTAACAAAACAAAAAATTTTTACCCAATTTTAATTTGCAACAATAACTCATCTTCAGATATATACAGTATTTTAAGCATTTCTCCCTGTACACAGCTAAAAAAAATAGAGATAAAAACATCATTAATGAAGTTTAAAATAACTTTATATTTTAGAACAAAAAAATATCCAGACTTATTTACAGCATTATTTAAAAACTCAATACACATATTATAAAATATGTTTAATTTCTAAAGTTATACCAGAAGTAGAGGGTGCTTAATTGATTCAAATTATATTTAACTGTATGAACATATACCAGATGATAACTATTTTACTTTATGTAATGTCGTATAAAAATGATGATTTCTTTTTCAAAAACAAGAGATTCTATAATTTAGATTATTTTGAATATGCTAGATTTAAAAAAGATATCAATCTAAGAATGTTAAACTGATTAAAATGCATTTTATTTGAAATTTTTTTTTTACTTTTTAATTTTGTTGAAACACGTCCACAAGAAAATATTTTATGCATTGCAAAAATAATTTTGTTGAAAAACTTGAAAAATCAAGGGAATGGAAACTATTCATATACTAGTCAAAAGTAAACTAATGCTAAAAATACTCTTTTACTTTCTGGTTTTTCTTCCTTTATTTCTAACTTCAACTGAACATGCTTTATAATGAAATAAGTTATAGCTATGTAAAAATTTTATGATAATATAGCTATATAAAACATCATTCTATTCAATGCCCAAAAGGAATAAAAAAAAACAGTATGTAATAACATTTCCTTCTATAATATTGTAGTAAAAGCTAAGTTAGCTTTCACTACAGTATTATAGAAGGAATCATTTCAAATTAAAAAAAGTATGGAACAACTGAATTCAACAAAAAATGTCACAACTGTTTTTAAAAAAGGCACTTTACCAAACTTCTCCAATAGACATAAAAAATTTTAAATATGAACAAAAAATATAAATAAATATAATAATCTATAATCTGGAAAAATTGTTGCTAAATAATTAACTCCAAAAAATTGAATATCTAAACATCTATATTTGCTAATATAATAGAAAAGGAGTAATGTTAATCAAAATAAGTAATATTCAAAGGCTAAATCCATGTTACTCTATCATTAAAAAAAAAGAACCAATCAGTCATATCCAAGAAAATATTACTTAAATAAAAATAGTAATTTTCTGCTTTTCCCCCGATTAAATCTTACCACTTATAATGAGGGTTTTAAATGAGTCAAAACTGGGTTATTGTGATAGAATTCTTTCGCTTAGTTAGTTTTGATGTCTATGTAAAATATCTGATTCTGTGGCAAACTTTAACATTAGTAGAAATTGGAGTTTTAGTAACCCTTGAATCAAATCTAATGTTAATGATCTTAATAATTTAGAAAGTTACTTAAAAGTTACTGCTGAAAATAATTGTAGTATATTAAGTTTAAAATTCAAAATTTTACTTTCTTTGAACATTAAAGTTGAAGTTTACTAATTTGTTTCATTGTAATTTTTTGGAATTACTTATTATTTAAAAATTTAAGTTGAAATTGAGATTAAAAAGGCTTTTATTGCTATTGCTGATTTTTCTTTTATTGTTATTACTGATCAGTGCAAATAATATTTCAATAAGTGGCAATTAAGTAAATAACTTTTACTTTATATATTAGTAGTCAAATTTGCTACTTTATGTACTAAATAATCTAACTCCTTACTATAATCTATAGTGCTCAATATTTGAGATACATTTATTGATGTTGAATTCTAAAAACTATTATTGTAATTACAGTATTACTGTTATTATGTATGTGCAACTGCTTGATTAATTAAAAGTTGACTATTTTAGAAACGATTGATTTGCTGTTGATATAGTTATTGCTCAGTTATTGATTCTTGTTTTGTTGCACTGCAAAAAAGGTTTATTAAAAGTTTAAAATAGTTTTGATTAATTAAAATCAAAGTATTGCAAAAATCAATGCTTTTCATGTTATTGATTTAGCTTCATTGCTCAAGTGTTCACCTTTACCAGGTAGCAATACAGAAGAATTTGTTAGGAATTAAACCACTGTCAAGTTAATTGAAAACCTAGATTTTTTATATGATTTATTTAGTTCTCAAGCTTTTGCCCTTGCCTGATAACAATACAAAAGTTTCTATTAAGGCATGCACTACAACCCAATAAATTAAAAAGCAATGATAATCACATGATTGATTTAACTTAGTAGAGTAATATTCAGTTGTTAACTACTCTACCTAGTAGTGATTTATAATAGATATTTTTAAGTTGTGCATATTTGCTTGATCCCTTTAAAGGAGTCTGTTAAGAAATTGTGTTTATATTATTGATCAAATATGAATAGCAATATTGATTTTTATTTATTTTATATTTGTTTAGCAATGTTTATAAAAGTTTGAAATTAATTTTCTAGAATTTAGTCATGAAGCCTTTCCATGATAAATAAAAAAGAAATATTCAAAGTCAGATTTTGTGAGAAATCGTGCAATTTAGGCTGGTAAGAAATTGTATACTTTTTACATAAAATGCCAGATCATGTAAAACGCATCATGTATACACAGAAGGAGCCAAATGAAGGATAACCATAAGCATATTCACTTCCAATTCCTATTTGTCAAATTTGACAAAAGTGAAATATAATATTCTTTAATTTAAAACATTGTAAAAAACGTTGAAAATATTTAATTTACTGAAAGTGTCAAAAATTGTGTTTCATTTTTCCAGTAAAAAGATATATAAGTCTGCAATCAAATATGCATAAATGGATTTGAAATGAAACAAAAATATGAGGTGCAATATTAAAAAACAAAATGAAAATAAAAAAGAGCATTTGAGGAAAGAATCATACTAAGTCATGCCTTGTTTAATTTATGCGGTGAAAATCATATTAGAAAGATAACCCTTTTAATATCATTTTAAAAGAAAAACTCAAAAATATGAAAACTAGAAATTATATGAAAATAATTCTAACTTCACAATCTTGGCACAGTTTTGATAGAGTGTAAGTTTATTAATAAAATTAATAAACTAATAATCACTGTGCTTAAATTAATATCAAAAATCACATTGTTAAGATACAAATCATATGATCAAGCAGTTTTCTCTGGTCCTATTTTATGGGCAGAAACATTTCTTTTACACGGATCAAAAAAAAGAGAAAAGTAATACAGAGAAACCCTCTAAAAGTCATTGTAAGAAAAATTTCTTTAAAGGTACCTAAGAATGACAGAATCCTGGTAAAAGTATAATTTCTAACAAAATAATTTTTTTCCTAATAATGAGTTTGAAAAATTTAATATTTCAATTTGTGTTTATTACAATTGTTTATATTTCAAAAAATCACATAAGACAGATTGATATCCAAAAGATCACATAAGACAGAGAAAATTACCCCTTCAAAATACATAGCTACCAAACATTTTGAAGTGATTGATTGATGACAGATCTTAAACTTTACTTTTCTACAGTACTATTTGAAATAGCTTTGGTTTACTTTAATGAAATGTGCCAGAATTATTATAAATAAAATAATAGTCATCCATTTGACAAAATTAAAATATAAAATCTATATTTATAATTTATGGTTGATCTCATGTCAAAAATCTCATAAATATTCATTTTTAACAAACCCAAAAATCATTGTTATTTCTAGAATCACATATCCATCTGCATAAAAATCGTGATATTTACAAAAATGTTCAAAGTAAGAAAAACTACATTTTTTCTATTCTTTTAGTATGAAAAAATATATTGATCACTGCGATTTAATTATAAAAAGCATTCCATACAACTATGTTAAAATATAATATATAATTAAATCTATGTGTGAATAATCATGATTTTTCTGTAATAAGTTATCTTAATACTTAAATAACATGTACTTTAATGATTTTTGTAGCATGTTTTCTATTTAGAGATATCAAAAACAAATTATGACAAAATTCTAAACATCAATTTCATTTCTAGAACAGAAAGTTAAGATCACCAAGACAATACTAGAGATCTTAATTTTCTCACCGAGAAATGATAAAGTAGACAAAGTTTCGCAATTCTTTTTCTTTATAACAATTGTCATTAAATCTAGATTAGAGTCAAAAATCATGTATGGAAACAAAATTTTCTTATTTTCACACACTTTATTTTATTACTATTTAAAAACAAATACCGCCTGATATCACTTGTTAAATTTTAAGTAATCTTTAAAGTATGTTACAAAATTTTAATTTTTTAAAAGCCATTTTAGACATAATTAGCACAATAGAAGATGTAAATTTACACAATATGTTTTTTGTAGAAAAATTAATACATGGGCTCACACATAAAAGACCATGTTCCTTTTTTGTGATACATATATTCTTATGGGTATTTTCAATATTGAAAGGTTCTATTCTTAATCTATTGTTTACAGCAATAGAAGGAATAACAGTGTAAAATAGCAACATTTTCTATAGAAATGTTACAAATGTAAAACTATCATGCAGATAAATAAAAAAAATAGCTTACTATAATAAAAATCACTGAATTGAAACATAGCAATAAAATTTTATTTGATTAATCATTAAAGTCAAATTATCATAGCCCATGCTATTGCTTATAAAAATACTTGATACCAGACCTTACATTTAATAATCAAAAGCGCATACAGTTTTGAAAGTGAATTTCTTAATTGAAGCATTTTTTATATCCTAGAAGCGGTATATTAATATAAAAAAAAACAGAAATAAAGATATTAGTCACTTTATTAAACTGAAATATTTTTCCATCAATGCAAACCTGACTGTAGACATAAATACTTTAACTTTTTTCAAACTGATTAATATTATCATTAGATATAAATGAGATTAATATATGTGGAACAATATTTAACTTAAGCTTACGACTGAAAAAAAAACAACTATGAAAAAATTCACCATTATTAGCAAAAGACATTACGACAGAAAGGCATAGTTAATAGCTCATAACTGGTGGTATGGTATAATAGAATTTCATGGTAAATTAAAGTTTTCAACAGGTTTTCATCATTTCCTACATAAGAAATACAAAATACACAAGAAAAAAAAAGTGGTCGCAAATGATATAAAATGAAAAACATTAATAAATAGAACTTACAACGCATTTAGTAGAATTTAAACTTGTCAAAAAACTTACACTGAAAATAAAGTAAAAAGTTATAAATAGAAGATTTTTCACATCCAATTCCTAAAATTCATGTAGGAAGTAGCTTTCAAGTAACATACGTGAATACTTTTTGGTTCTCAATAATTGTCTTACAAATTTTCTTCAACTTATTTTTCATTAATTAAAATGTTATCGATATTTCTATATAGTACCAAAATATTTTTATAAAGAAAACACAATTAGTAACGCATTAACAGCAAGAATTTAATATTTCAATATTCTACTTATTTATTGGTAAATTTTAACTTTTGAAACAACTGAATTTATTTGGAAGTAACGTCAAAAGCAAAACAAAACATAAACAAAACAGTTTCAAATATTACATTGATAAATACTTGATGGAATGATAAATAATATCATTAATTGCATTGATGAAATGATGATACACAAACTGGAGATGCCAAAAAAAAAAATAATAAAAGAAAAACTAAATTTTTAAATTCCAAAATAAATAAAGCAATAAATAAACAATTGGAAGTCTTCGAGTAATTTGTTTAATAACGTCTTGAGAGAATTCATCACAGTTTCGATAATCAATTGAATTAATTAATTTTTTTAAATTTCAGATATGAAAGGTATTATCAGAATTTAATCAAATACTTGTCACACGTGTAACAGACTTGAATTTCACTCTTTTTCAGCATTTCCGAATCGAGTTTACTTAATTAGATATATTTTAAAATATAAATGAGAATTGTTAAGACTTTCAAAAGGCCGCCAAGAAAAGGTACATTAATTGTTTTTATATTACATTAATTTGTTGTGTAATTGATATCTGATTAATTTTCTATTTATATAAATTTATGAAAAAACATTAATGTTTTTTCATAAATAATTAAACATTAATGTAATAATTAAACATTAATTTTTTCATAAATAATAAAACATTAATGTTTTTCTTCTTTAAAGTAACATCTTTATTTCATAATAAAAATTAAAAAGTCATTTAAATGTTTAACCTTAACGTAATTATAAAATCTGTATGAGTATCTTATTAATTTCTCCAATACTTACAGTATTATTACTTCTTTTAGTGTCGTTATTTCGTTTCTTTAAAGAGAATGCCCTATGCTTTCAAGAATTTTTTAATAAAAATCAATTCAAGAAAACTTCTTGTGCAAAACTATATATATTTGAACCTATATATATTTTCTGGTACAAATGTCTTTTTTCAAACTTCTTGTAATTATTTTGGATTGAAAGGAAAGGCAAATGAACAAAAAACGTACTTTTTACGAATTTCCTTGCAAAATCACCCAATTCGAGAACATTTTAATTGAAATGCCGTATTTAACTATGGCGACCACCATTACAGCATCACGGCATGGAAGGGCCGCAGAAAGAAGCAACAAGCGAATCTAGCCTTGAACTGAAACTAAATAAAAACCTCCTCATACTTGACATACAATGACATCGCACTCTATTACTAGCGCTTACTCTTTTGTTTCGTTTTCTGCGCTAATTTAATTTAAGCTGTCAACCATGATAGTCATTTATAAAATTCACATTTTATCTATTTTGTTAATGTTAAATAAAAAAATAAAAAAAAACACATTTATACGCTTGTCGACGGCGGCTTATTCAAATAATATTTTTTTAAATTCTTATCACACACACATATGCGTGTGTTTATACTATTGTATAAATATGTTTAAACTTGATTTGGCTCAGCAATATAAACATTATCCTTTAATTACTTACAAAAACTTTTTTTTAATTTTAATTTTAGGATTGTAATTATTTTATTAAAAAACTATAACACCTAAGCAACTTCAACAACATATTATAACGAAAAAAAAATTTCTCTCATTTATATATATTAAATACAAGAATCAATTTTTTCAATATTAAATTATATTATACAAAAAATTCATTCTTGTATTTAATATATAAATAGAACATTGTTTAAAATAATTATATTGGTTTATTATTTATATAATTTATTATTTAATAATAATTTATTTTATAAAAATATTGAAATATAAAAGATATTCTTCTGCGCATTTTATCTAAATTAATTTAAAGTTATAATGAAATATGAGAATAGTTAGGTATTGAATTTCATTTTATTTACTTTTCATTAAAAAATCCATATTTAGTATGAATATAAATTTTGGCTGGATCATTTCTCAAAAGTTTTGCAAAACATATGGCTTATATCTTTGAATAGAGCATTTCCATTGGTCAAAATAGTTTCAATCTTTTAAGTCCCACAGGTATCTTCTATTTACATAATTTCATAAAATTGATAAACTTTCTAAAATTTAATAAAAATGTTATAAATATTCAGAAATTATTTTACTCTTCCTTCTAAAGATTTATCATAAAACTTTATCGTAAAAAAAATTGATAACATTAATACCAAACATTTCCAAAGTAGGAAAAAAGGGGGGAGGGGATAAATAATTTGCTTTGTCGTGGATGCCTTGCTAGATATTTCTAACTTTCTTGAATACAAAAAGTGTCTCTCAGAATACCTTATTTGGATATTTTTCGACATCACTTTTTCTGGCGAATTGGCACTCCTTTGCTACTGGCCTAAAGAAAAGTTGGAGAGATGTCAACCATAAAATTTCTCATGCAGATGAAAACTCAAGAATCAAGGGGCAGAATATTTGGATAAGTACTACCAAGAATTTATCACATACAATATCTATGCACTATCTTGTCTTATTGAAGATGTAAAAAAGTATTGCCTCCTGGATAATTTAAGTGCTTTCCAGTTTGAAAGTCATTTAGGGAAGCTGAAACGTAATTAGATCTTTGACAAAAAACCCCTTCAACAAGTTTATAAAAGATACAAAAAATGAAATGGTATGCAATTAACAAAAATATTTCAGAGAATTTTGAAGTTGTACTATTAATACTTCTTAAGAGCCATCATTATTAATGTCAAGACTTGGTATAGTTGGGCAGCGCTAATTAAAATTAAGAGTTGGTTGGGCAGTGCTATTAAACCATATTTCACACTTAAAAATGCAGAAGAAAATAAATGTGTTATGATGAATGATGGTGGTATTGTTAGAATTCATGACATAATTTTAAGTGAAAATAAATTAATTGTTACTTAGTAGATCATTTAAATAGCCAAAAAAAATTTTTTAAATTCCCTGTGAATCTACTAATATTAAAATACTTATGGTATCTGAATAAATTATGGTCTTTCACTAACATAATGTTAGCATTTACTTTATACTTTTGCCATATTAAGAAAATTTTGCTTTCTTCCCCATAATTCATATTTTAACTGCAGGTCCTGGTCTAATTGGCCTTCGTGTGTAAAAAGTGACTATTCAGCAACAATCAAACCAAATTCAGAATGATCTGATTTTGAAGCACCTTTCCAAGTCACTGATATTGACTGGGAAAAAATGTTCATTATTAGAAAGTTATCCATCAAAGGGTGCCTTTGTGAGGTTATGACCTTCCTCTCAGCTGTCCTCTTTATTTATTCCTACTGTCAGATTTTCCAGCAATGACAAACAAATGCTGGATTCACCTGATACAATGAAATGTTTTAACAGAAAGAAAAACTATGGCAAATAATTTCCCTGATAAATTATTGAGTTATTTTTAAATTAACTATTTTAATGCATTAGGGAAGTGCTGTCTTAATGCCAATACTGTAATATTCATTCCTTTTGTTTTGATTTACTAAATTGTTATCATTAAAATTCTATTTTATGTTGTCTAAAATAAATATATTTGTATTTAGTCTTCCAAGAGGAGGTTATAACTTAACTTTTAAAATAAGAGCAGGCTATAAAAGACCTTCAGGCTGAAGTTCAGAAATTGAAATCCACATCAAATGAAGATAATTTTAAAAATCTGCTGCATATTATTTGATGAACAAAAAATAAAATATGGAGTTAAAGTTATTATCCAAAAAGAAAGATGAAAATTCTTTCTTTTCTAAGGATAAATGTAAAATAAGGAATAAGCCAAAGCAATATATCAACAAGTCAGATATATATAAGCTATGATAGAGAGATTGTGTGTGTGTGTAATTATTATTACATGGAAAGTAATCATATATTTCAGTATAAACATCTTTATATATTTTAGAATGTATATCAATGTATACAATATGCAAATTATATGTTTCAAATTTGAAGATGTCGAAGTGTGCGCTTATAAACATTTTACAACAAAAAAAATTTTTTTAAATAAATTTTTAATTTATATTTTTATGAGAAATAATTTCAGAAACTAAGTTTGGCTTTCATTTTTCTTGGAATTTTTCCTCTGAGATAATGTAAATTTCAAAGCAATGTAAACTATTTAAATAGAAAAAAAAAGATCAAAATCAAGTTTTTTGTATAAAAATATCTAGTTCATAGGTAAATAAATATTAACAAGATTAGTAGGATTAGGGAACTGAAACTGAAGTTTACATTTCTAACATTTTGTTACCATTTTTAACTGACTGTTTTGACTGATAAAGGTGGCACAAGCTTGGTAATGTTATTAGATGAACGTAGATGTGGAAATAATACGATTTGTCAAAGGAATATATACAATGGAAGGAGAGTAGAAGTGTAAAACAACCATTTTTCACCTTTGAGAATGTTATAAATTTGATTACAGGTTAGTATTTTATTTTTAAATAGTCTAAAGTTATCTGCTTGTAAGAAATAAATTTTAAAAGAAATATAGTGCAATATAAAAACATCATTAAGTTCAAAAATAAAAATTTGTTTTAACTAATTCAATATAGTACAAATACTACAGAATCACTACCATTGTATAACAAATCATAGAAACACAATACTTCATGTTTCTGTGATTATTTTTAATTATATGTTTTATTAATCCTTTACATAACTTATCTGATTTCAATTTATATTGTTTTTGGAACTTATAATTAGTAAAAATTAATGTTTTCTATTTATGCCTTGCCTGGGTATTTTTTTCAATGCCAAGTTTACTGTTTTATCAAAATGTTGGAGAAATTGGATCAACTTTATAACTTTTCTTTCTAAGTTTTAACATTAAATTTAATATTTGAACAACTTTAAATTTAATTTGCATAAAGCTTCTATATAATGTTTAAAAGTGTTTTGTAACAGAAGCAATTTAATGTTAATAGTATCCATTATAAAAGTATTTTAAATGTCAACCTTACTTTCTTTCTAAACTACATAACTTTATTTATATGAGCAACATTTTTTTATTTATAAATGCTATAACTTTTAAAAAGTGTTACAAATAAAGACAGAATTCCTATTCAACCTATAGCAAGACCTGAAACTCCTTTTAAAGTGTGGAGTGTTCACTATTTAACCCTTATCTCTTCAAGAACCCAGATATATAATTTGTGCATTAGATCTATGCACTAGATAAGCAGAAGCTATTTCTACTAAAAATATTAGCGCTAAGACTACTTGCAATATACTAAACAGAAATTTTATACAAACTGGATTTCCTATGTTCTGATAAGGAAATTATTTTTAGTGAAGTTGACTGAAGCGTTAATAGATATTTTAGGAATGTCACCAAGATTTTCTACTCCTAGTTATCCTGAAGGCATGGGTGCCATAGATCGATGGAATAAGATTCTTAAAGATGTGTTAAACAAAAACATCCAGGAAAATAGATCCAACTAGGATTTACATCTTTCTTATTTGCTTACAGGAAAATTATATACATTCTGCCACAGGAATATCACCTTTTCAACTGATATATGGACATGCCATCTGGACTATTATTACTTCTAAAAGAAATATGGACAGAAAAGCGACAGATACCCTTAACTGCTTCCCTTTCTGTCGAAGATTACTTGAAAAATTTGAGAAACGCTTATGACACATGAAAGTGGCCCACCCTATAAACAGGTTTGTGGTGGTGTGACGTGGGTAATGCTACTCACCTCTGTGACTTGGTTCACGGGTGCCCACCGGGTAACAATAAATGAGTAGCAGTCTCCAATCTTGTTGTAGTGAAGGGTTTGACACCCAATCACCCGCCATTAAAAAAACATTATGATGAATCCTTGAGATAACATACAGCTTGTTCCTTCCTCTACCCCTTTTTACGACTCTAAGAAAAGGGTAGCAATGGCAGGCGCATTGTAAGTGTTTACAAAGAGGATATCACTCGGTAACAACAATTTCTGTTTTAGATTTCTAAGCCACATTTAAAAGGATTGTTATGCTTTATGAGACTTCAATCTCATCATGAATAATTAACCAATTATTACCATCTTATGGATAAGTATTTTGTTATTGGAAAGTCTCAAAATTAATGATTACTTAATTGTTTGGGCCTTTTAAGCCAGCTTTACATGCAAATTATAAATGTTTGAGACATCAGACTCATTAATATACCTATTGGCTTCTCAAACCATATTCGATTGCAAATGTGTTTTGTTTTTTAATGCTATAAGAAAAATAAATTAAAATTAACATCAGTAATATAGTTGGTGATTATTTTTCAAACACCTATGCAAATTGATTTACAGACGAATTACAATATTTAAAATAAAGAGAAGAAAGTTTATTAATAACAAGATAAATAATGGTTAAATTAGTTTATAAAAACTTGGCTATGACTACATTAGATATGAGATGCTCAAATTCCTGTATCTGAAAAATGAGTTAGCATAAAAAAATTCTTTTCATTGTTCTTTAATCCAAAACTTAAGTCTTCAATTACAAAAATAGTTTTTTTAACTGAAAATTTTAAAAGAATAAAATTGCAACATAACTGAGCTATTTATTATAAGAATAGAATTATATTAAGCTTTTATTTCCAGCAGGAGGTTAGGAAACATTAGCTTAATGCAATAGTATAACACTCAGTTGTGTAAAATATGCAATTAATGCATGAAAATACAAAATAAGAAAGAGAAACAAATGTAAAGTATATCCATTAAAATATAGACCATAAAATTATATTTTAACTTAAAAATAGAAATGTGCAGTATTATAAGATCTCCAATTTCTAGAAAAATTCTATATATGTTACTAACTAGTTTAATGCTAAACAGCAATCAACAGCTTGCGTAAGCAAGCTTTTGCACCAATGCTTATATTTTTTTTTCTTTACACACTGGAAACAAAAAAAAAACCCATAAAAAATTAATTTCTTGGAAAAATTTGATTAAGAAAAACAAAGACAAGGCATTTTTTTTTTATTTTATAAAAAATAAACATATAAATATACATGAAAATGTATAAATCCCTGACACAAGTTACAAATACTTATCAAATTGTAAAATATTTTGACAAAAATATTAAAATCTTTCCAACTACTATACCAATTCTATCAAAAACAGCACTTTAACTAGTCTCAAATTACTATATTCCTGTGAAAACAAACAATTAATATAAAAAAATACAACATAAAAAAATATCTCCTTTATATATAAAATGACATCAAAAACTATTAACAATACACTAACTGGCTCAATATAAACATGTATATAGGCACATGTAGTAAATAGATATTGTTTAAAATCATTAACTTTTCTGATACATATAAATAATTATTAAATAAAAACTTCAATCTTAGAAAAAATAATTCACAAATATAAGTAAAAAATTACTCTTTTCCAAGGAACATACTTTGATATATCATTTTAACAATTATAATTGTTTGATTATGTCATTGATAACATCATGAAAATGTAATTGAAAAGAATAACAGTATAAATAATAATTTATGTAAATATATTAAACATTCTTTACATAATACTCCTTTATTTTTGATTACTTCATCATATTTTTTAAAATAAACAACATAAATATATTTTAATTTTAAAATTTAAAAATACATAATTAAGAGTAAGTATTAATGTATATAATTGATCAATCTCATTGTGTTCAACTCCTCTAACAGAACTTTCATTTTTGAAGAAAATGGTATATCTCGGGAGATCTTAATAAAAAGCTGAAGATGCTAATTTCATTACATGTTAAAAATAATATTTTAGGTTTATAGTTGAAAAATAATTTTCATATATTAGGAGCTTCCATTTTTTTTTTTAATATTTACTCTTACATTAAACAATTTAAAGAGCTTTATTTCTCAATTTATAATATCCAAGCCGATCTTTTAAAAAAGATCAGATGGAGTATCATCCATTAGAGAATATCATTTGAAACTAAGCAAATACACAAGCATTCTTTTTAAAGCACATATTCATGATTAATTGGGAATTAGATTTTTGGAGATCATTAATGATAAATTTTATATTTTATGGAGGAGTGGGGAGCATCTAATAAAAAAAGAAAGCTGCCACAAAAAGATTTGTTTTGAAATGTGGTTTTGCAGAAAAGTTTAACTGTAATGGGCAGTGAAACAACCAACCAAACAACATACAAAATAAGAAAATTGAATTCACAATTGCAAACTGTAATATTTTGCACATAAATCCCATTCTATGTCAATTCAGCATTCATAGCACCAATATGAAACATTAAATTATTGCAACAATTTAACTTCGAAATATTTGAGCATTAATGGCATAGTTAAATATTGATTTGTCAACAATGATGTAACATAATATAACATTAACAGTTGTGAGTATTAACATTGATGAATGTAAATTAAAGTAGAAAATATGCAGAGCTATCATAGTTTGATTCACATAAGAGGTTGCAATATTCTTCTGATGCTCTTTTGTACTTAAAAAAACCATCATTTCATCCTATAAGAAAGAATTTGAAAGTAACAGAAAAAGATAACATAGGAATAAGTTTAAATATTATACAACAAAAATAATATACCTTAATTAAATTGGTTTATACAATACAGTTGTCACATACTTTTTCTTGTACCTAAAGGTAGCACTTAAGACCATAACACCTTCCTGCAAAAACGTAGTTTTAATATATTGTGAAACATTTCCTATTAACATTATATTTACATATTAAAATATACATATATAAATATATTAATATACCATACCTTAATTGATAATGCATAAAGATGATTAAGCATGACATGATTCGGTTCAGGCAACAAGATTGGCTCATTCTACAAAAATTAATATAACTTAAGTTTTTCATCACACAATTTTATGCAACAAAAAATATTAAATAAATACTTAAAACACTGACTACCACTAATCATCAAAATAAAAATGTCATAAAAGAAAAATGAAAACTTCTACAAATTTGTAAAGATGGGAACTTTAAAATAATTAGTTACATGTAGACTTGGGAGTATAAATTTATAGCAAGTGATGATATTGACATATAATTTTCTTCTGTGTCAAATTAATGTAAGAATCATCAAACTTTATTGAATTGTTTAATTTACAAAGTTAATTAGGATAAATTAAACAAAACACATTAAACAATGATAAAATTTATTAGCAAATGGCATCTATATTAAAATGAAGTGAGAAAAATTAGTCTTCATAACCCACTTTACTTCCATAACCTGGAGTTAACCTAGATTATTTGTATACTTACAAAACAATTGTGAAATCTGAAAAAAGAAATTTTCTCAAATAAAAGTGTAGTATTGTTATTTTGGTTTTTTAAAATAATAATCAAGGCATACAATTTAGTAACATTAGGTACTTACTATTCACAGAAATATTCAGTGCACATTTATGATACATTTATTTATAATAACACATAGAATTAGCAAACTACACATCAAAGTTTATTGTTGAAACTTAATTTAAAGCAGAAATTTTTTCTCCATTTCGCAATCATGTTATGCACACAGAAACTAATTTGACTAGAATTTTAGACATCACATACAATTATAGATGAATTCTAAACCATTATAAACATCAAAATTTGAAAGGAGAGTCGAACCATTCAGTATCCAACTCAGCCCAAAAGTGAAAAAATTATAGATAAAATGTAAAGTAATAACTAAACAGAAATCACAAAATTAACTGAACAATTTAAAATTACAGCAAGGAAATTTGGAACAAATACATAAAAAATAGTGCAATCTTTCAATTTGTTTAAAAAAAAATTATTGTAAGCAAAACAAATAAAATGCTACTTATGATTTAAATTTCCCAAATAAGATTAATAGAGATTTTACATAGATTATATATATATTTGAAGACATGTCACAATCAATTTAGTATATTGATTCCAATAAATTATTGCTTATAATTATCTACAAAATGCATATTTAAACAGAAATTGACAAAAGTACTTTTTTTAAATAAATGTTTTAATTTCATTAATATTTTAAAAAAATTAGAAAACAATTAAAGAATTGTTTCCCATATTGTGAAAATTTCATCTCTTCTCTAACAGATTCCCTAATCTCTCTTTCAATATGCTAAAATCATTTCATCTCTTTTTCTTTTGTCTTCATTTAATACTTCTGTTTATATGAAGACATTGGTGTTAGAACAATTCAAATGTTAGCAAAGTCTGTTCTAAATGCAAAGCAAATCTTAATTTTCTTATACATATTCAATTTAAAATTTGAAAATTAATATAAAATTGAGTTTATTTTATGAGACATTTATCATCTTTCAGTTCACAAATGAGATTTTATATTACATAAAATTATTAAACAATTTGTGAACTGTAAAATATTTGTAAATGAATGTTTAATACATTATCCATAGATTAATAAAAAATTCTTCTACATGTGGTATGGTTTACATAAAAAATTATTATCTTTTGATGTTTGTATTTAATTAACACAGATAAATTTAATGCAATTAAAGTTTTTAAAAAATGTTTCAAAACAATTTTTATTTCAAAAATAATTTATTAATATGTATTAAAAAAGACTTCTCTAGCTGAAAAGTAAGAAAATTTTCATAAAGATAGAAATGTTCTGCACGAAATTTCATTGTTGCCTTAAAAAAAATCTCTTTTTAAACTATATATATATATATATATATATATATCAAATTGCATAAAATCTCTGGGTAGAAAAATTACACAAGATAAAATGATTCCAAGAAAAAGAATTTTATAATTACGTTTAACTGGAAAAATAAGTAATGCATGTCAGAGCTAATAGTTAAATAACAAGTGATGTAAAGTAAAGGGAAGCAAAACTTTACACATGAAAACACTCACAAAATCTGTTGTCCTCATAGAGTTCTTAAAGAATTTCGAATTTTTTTTTTCTGCCTTTTTTACTATAGTAAAATTGCACAATCTTCTTTTGAAATCAAAAATCAATCTTATCAAGCAAACCTTTGGATGTTACATTAGACCAAATCATCTGACTAACACAAACTGCTGGGAACCCAGGATTATATATGAATTGTGAAAGGCAAATGGACTTTTAAGGACTACAGCACTAAAGAGTTTCGTTTTTGTATTTTTATATGAAAAATTAAAAATATATCATAGTCTGAAAATAAAATTATGCTTACATTTGCTGAAACATCTTTGTTCAAAATCACTTCCAGTAAATGGGGAGGAAGAACAGGTGGAACAGCATTCCGGTTTCTATGAATTGGAATAGTTTGTACAAAATCTTCAGAAGATAAATCATTAGAAGCTGTAATAAAAATAACATTTTAAAGATTAAAATTTATTTTTAGATATTATATAATAGAAATATAAGTTAACATCCCCAATAAAACTGCCTTAAATATTTACTAAATACAGCAAGTAGTTGAATCAGGGTTAAAGAAAAAAAATCAAATGTAAATATTCAATAATTTAAAAAAATACAGATTTAAAATAATGCCAACAGCAAGAAATTAACACTTTTAATAAAAAGTAAGTTTAATAACAGCTATTTTATTAAATACTCATTAATTCCATCATATTAATTATCAGATCCAAACTGAAAAATTATACACAATTTTTTTTAATTTTTCATCCATCACAATTTTTTTTAACCAACTACAAAGGTATGATATTGTAAATAAATTATTTTGAGATGCACAATTAACTCAGTCATAAACTTTATCTGGATGAGTTCAGTTTCTGTGTAAGTCTTCAAATTTGTCTAACTTTATCAGAAATGACAAGATGAAAACACATACTGTGACTTGATATGCACCCCATTGTGGCAACATAAATAATTCTCCTTTTACTATCTTTTCGTTCTCTGAAATCTTCTTGAATTATATTTCTTTTTTAATATTTTTTACAATTCAGCAAATCTTTTTAAAATGTATGTTGCTACCACACACTCACACATCTAATTAATTGAATAAATTTTCTAAATTAAAAATAAATCTAACACAATATTTGATTGACTGAACTTAAGTAACATTGTTTTGATCTTTTATAAAGGTTACAAATATTGATTACAAATTAACTTTTAGAGGAATAAACATTTTTACAGCTATTGAACATCATATACTGAATACATCTTAAAACGTGTAAAAGCCTTATTGCATTATTTTATTTTAAAATAACCTCATGACCATAAATTTCAATGTTTAAATTGCAATTAAAATACAATATTTTATAACTGTAATTAAAAATAAATATACAAGTTTTTTGCTAGTAAATAATTTCTTAAATGTAAAATGCATACTGTAAGAAATGTGAATTCATTTGGATTACAAATTAAAAACTCATAATGAAAAAAAGACTAGTTTAGAAATATTTCAACCAATATATCAGGTTTGGTTTATGGTATTTGTAATATGGTGGGGAAAAAAACAACATAAAATCAAAAGTATACATTTAAAATCCAAGAGATTGGGCAAATCTTATTTTTAAATTAATAAAGATTTTAAAACTTATTGTTTAGTAGCTTAATCTTAAATTGAAGAATTCTGCTATAGATGCAGTAAAAATATCCATAAAACATTTGATAAAATAGCTAATGATAAGACAATTCAATATATGGTTGCAAAACATTTCTTGAGAGATCTGAGTTTCAAATGAGTTTGATAGCCTCATTTCTACATTGATTTTAACAAATTAAATAAAAAGTCAAATAAGATCTAAATCGAAATATGAAGATCATGAAAATACTAAATAAACCTTTTCAAATTATTTTACATTTTTTGTTAATAGTAAGGAATCTTAACAAGTCACCATTTACAAGTTCATGACCTCATTGTTAAAAACAGAATACATAATTTGATAATTTATTCTTTTCTTAACATAAGGAAAGATTTTGATTCCTTCATAAATGATAACCATGAATGAAAATTGGATAATGTATGATAACAGTACACCAGATAAAAAATGTCCTTCTGCCTCCACACTTTCAAGCTATTTCAATAATAAATTTTCATATTTACTGATTTTTCACCCAGTATTTGTCCAAGAAATTAATAATAATCATTTCACAGGCAGTATAGAGTTCCAGACACTGGTTTATATCACTATTAAGATAACTGAATTTATCCTATATTAGAAACAATGCACTGATGGCACAAGTTTAATATATATATATATATATATATATATATATATATATATATATATATATATATATATATCTCAAAAGTTACTGAATTAAAAAAAAAACACACAGCCTTAAAAGCTACCATTTTATTTGAAAGAATCCAATAAAATATCACACTAAAATTGTTTTGCAAAATTTCTGAGCTTGATATTTACTTCAAATTAAAATAAAATAACTTATATAAACAATTTGTAGCATTTATAACATGAAGAAAACTCAAATCATAATTCTGTCTAATGTGTATACAAAGCAAACTTTTTTGAACTTACCAGATGCACTACTATTGGAACTTTTACTGTCAATAGCTAGAGCTTCAAACACTTCAAAATCAGATTTCTTCACAGAAAGAACATTGTTTTTTGTTCCCATATCATTATCAACATTTGGCTGAAAAATATAAAAAATATTACTATGTAAAACATATGAGAAGATTTAGCAAGAGATTTTTCATTAATAGAAATAACAAGTATTCATTTTGTTACTTTTATGAATAGCAATACACTAAATTTGTAAATTATCAAAGATAACAGAGCTGAGGTATTAAAAAAGTTCCCTCTCATATTTTTTAGAAAAACAAGAATGATTTCTTTACTATAGAAATTAATCTCAGTTTCCTGAAATACATCAACATCAATATTTTATAAGTTAATATACTGTCTTTAGAATAAATAAATGAGTAATAGTATACAATTTTTATTGACTTTTTTAGGATACTTCCAAAATATTGTTGCTTAAGAAAAGACTAAGAACTACATTTTAATGTTGGCAATTCATGCTATAAATAATTACCAACTTCATTAATGAACTAATTACATATTTTTTAAATTATTCTGTTCTTTATGGTTAAGCAATATTTGGTTTTATCAACATCCTGATATACCCTCAGATAAAGACCAAAAAATTGAGATAAAATAATTCCTTTAATTTTTAGTAAGTTTTTGCATAATAAGTATAAACACACATTAAAAACACTATTGTGTCAATAAAATGGAAATATATTTTTAGAGTATTTTGAAAATTAATCTTTTGATAAAAGAAACTTCTATTCCATAATCAATACGCAACTAAATAATTTAGGAAAAAGCAATCTAAATACTTCATACATATTTTATAAATAAATGTGAGAAAATATATGAGGGGAAATGATATTAAAATACTGTAAATACTGAAATAACAGGTAATTTTATGATTAATAAAACATTTTAAAGTTTTTTAAAATTTGTATTATCCCTTGGTAGTTGGATTCGTAAAATAAATTGGCAAACTGAGGAAAAATTATGGATGTAGCTGTAGTACAAGAAGTTAAATAAATACATAATTTTTTTATGGAAAGAGATTTAAATTTTAATCTTCCCTTAGTATGAAATTGCCCTTTATTTTATAATTGTTTTCAACAATGTTAAAAATACTTTCTGATGCAGTATTTACACCTAGCACTAACTGCAGCACATACAATGGAGCAAAATTACTAAAAATCTGAATTATTTAGTTACCAAAAATGAGGGCAAAAAAATACAAAGCCATAAAACTCTGAAAATATCAAAGATTTCTATTTAAAATAAGAAATGCAAATATGGTTAATTAATAATTCTAAGCAGTTAAAATATAAATAACCTTGTTTTCTAAGGCCAGTAGCAAACGAACAATTTTGTCAATAAAACCTTAGCCCAACATTCATGTCATATTCACTAACAAAACTATGACATAGCTATGTGATGTCAATAAGCTGTTAAATCAATAAAACTTTATTTACATCACATAGAATTCATGTTTACATTTTGACTAATGAGCAATATGAGTTTTGAGAAATGATAACTGCTTATTAATCAAAACGTGTGATTTATTTGTCTATACGTTTTCAATTTATTTATGTTGTAATTCAAAATGTGTAATTTCTTAACATGTTTATAAAACTTGATTATTTTTAAAGAATACTGAAAACTATTATTTCTTGATTACAAAAAATATTTCTCAGAAGGCCTATTTTATGACATTTTTAACGACCCCTTTGACAATTTTACGCCGGTGTCACTTTTTCTGCAAATTTACTCTTGTTTGCTACTGGCCAAATATGGAAGTGATACCAAAGAAACAAAAGTTCATATCATTGAATTGTAGTTTATTAGTCTATTGCATATATCTATTCCTACATCACACATTAAAATTGTGTCTTTAAACTGACCTAATTTAAAGACAAAAAGAAAAGTCAGAAAAAAAGATATAAAAAGCTAGTTTAAAATTATGAATATCTATATCTCAAATTTACAATTACATTATTCTATTTTTAGCTTAAAAATTAATCACATGAATAATAAAATTGTTTCTCATTTTATTTACCTGATTCGAAGAATGAACCCATTTACCATCAACTTGAAATTTATATTCATGCTCACCTTCAGGAACATCCAATATCAATGCAAAGTCTCCATGACTACAGAAAAAATCAATTTTAATTAATTGAGACAGATAAAGCAGATAATCTCAAACTTACTTCAAAATCAACCTTTATGCATAACTATATTCAACATAAGTAAACTGATATTTATATGATTTTAGCAATTTTAAGGATGGAAGTTGAATTTAAAAAGAGGTTAAGCAAATATAAAAACAAAGTATACATTAAATATGAGATCTTTCATTGATTTATCAATAAATCATCTTTTAACATGCCACTGCCACAAGTAATACATATTAATTTCAACAAGCCAATTTTTCTACTCTTGTTAAAAACACATTATCACATGCAACCAATGAAAACTTTACAAAAATTTGAGCCAACTTCCTATTTATGATAAGATTTGGAAGGAACATTACTTCCAAATCAAAACAAATAATAAAAATATGAAAATTAATTAGTTTTAAGTAGAGTAGTCTCTACTTAAAACTAATTAATTCTCATAAAACTAGAATTTTTTTTCTCTCTCTCTTTTCAAAGTTTATTTTATAACACTTCACTGAATTATCAAAAGTACACACTATATTAAAATATAAAACTGAAAACTTCAATCAATATTTCTTTTTCATGTGTGTGCATTTGCTGCTAATGTCACCATCCACAATTTTATAAAACTGAAAGTTACACAGCAAATAATTAAATAATATTTAAAGATCATACTTATTTTTTTTATAAATTTTATTACTGCAGAGATGTTTGGTTTTGTAGATATTTGTTGCTCAATAGTATTTTTTTATATAGTTTTTCAGTTTAAAATTATTTCCAAACCCTTTCAAACGACCAAGCCAGAAGTGGGAATTGAACCCAAAAACCAGACTATATGCCAGGGTGCAAACCACATTCAGCTGCCAGCTCAACATACCTTCAATTATGATTTATGTTTGTAATATTATTTTACAAAAATAATTACAAAATAATAACCAATAAATGCATGCCACAGCACAGATTAGCAACAAATAATTTCTCATTAAGCTTCAATTGTAGTAATGACATTAATATCACTTTAGTCAGATATTTGGATAGTCCAGGATGTAAGAATCAAGTTAATTTGAGAGTTTTTAAATATTAACTTTAAAGAGAATTATTAATAAAAATATTATGTTAAATCATTTACTTTTATTTTTTTTTAAATTATATATGTTATAAGCAATTATAGAAGATATGCAGGCATACAGTAAATATTATTACTATTTAGTTCACACTCTTTCTTACATAAAATAAGAACCTGGGATAATGTGAATTTTAAGTTAACTATGTTATTTCACAATATAAAATTTTATATTATTGTAAAGTAACAAAGCATTCCTGAAAAAAAATAAATATTTTTACAAAAGCTTAAAAATATGTATTACCTTTCTACCATAGGAATAGGCTTCCAGTCTGAAAATGTACCACTTACGTAAACTTCTTTTCCACCACCATCCCATTTAAAAACAGTAGGAAATTGATTTGTTTCAGAACAAGTGGAGCTGAATGTATCAGACCTTAATTTTACCTCATCAGCTTTATCCTAATATAAGAGACATCTTAATATATA